>JASXTE010000042.1:0-215098 GCA_030280995.1 Hemileia vastatrix | reverse complement strand
AGGTGGAACAACAGGTAAATTACGTCGTCGTAATACAACTAACTCAAGAAATAGATTAGCTGCTGCCTTTAGAAGATCTGTTGCAATGAACAATTATGCAGGTTTATTTGCAGCTGCAGCTCATCATCATGGACACCATGGACATCCTCATCATGTAGGTCATCCATCATCACATCCTCTTGGTCATCATCATCTTCCACCTCATGCAAGTCTTCATCATCAATTAGTAAATCATACTTTACCTCCACCAAGTGTGATGCATTCATTAGGTCATACTATTGGTAGCAATGTTAATTCATCACCATCAAATGGTACATCATCAACAATGTCTCTAGGCCAATGGCATCCAGCGGCAGCGGCTGCAGCTGCTGTTGCTGCATTTAACCAACCAACTGCCAATGCAATGTCAAATGGTACATCTTCATTGATGGGTAATCCTAATTGTCATCCTTTTTCCTACATCAATGCAAATGGTCAACGGACATCCGCTCCAACCAATGCCAATGGAATTGTCTCACCCGTTGCTGCTGCTTGGTTTGTCAATTGGTCACGAGCCGCTGCTGTGGCCGCGGCTGCAGCTGTTCATCAACAACAACAACAACAGCAACAACAACAACAGCAACAACAACAGCAACAACAGTCATCATCCACAAGTTCAACATCTACGCCAACTGGACCTCATTCATCTTCGTCATTATCATCTCTTCATCTTTCACATCCTTCTCATCAAGTAAATTCTTCAAGTCAACTGTCACCATTAGTGTCATCTAACTGTTCTCCCTGTTCCATGTCACCTCCTAATGTCATTCGTCATATTCACTCATCACCAACGTCAAACTTATCGACAGGACATTCACTTGCTACAACAACCAATGTTAACAACCTTATTAACCATTCAGATAATTTGAATTCAATTCAAAATTTATCCAATATAATGAATCAACAAATTTCACCCAGTACAATTGCTTCTACTGCTAATGCGTCCATTTCAACTACAACTTCACCTTCATCTGTATTGGCTAACCATTCAAGTCCTTCGTTGTCTTTTTCAATCGAAAAGTTACTATCATCACGTAAATTGATCTAAAAGACCAAGCAAGATTTAACAAATAGAATTTTCAATTGACAACAACAACAACAACAAAAATCTTTCCCTTGATTGGTGAATTTAATATTTTCACTCGTAGGTTGATGTTTTCCTTTTTACTCATTCTAATAATTTATACTCATTCTTTAACATTTTTTTATAGTTTGACAAAAGGAAAAAAAAGTTAAAATGATATCAAATGTACACAAATCCACATCAAATGAATACACACACACTCTTTGAAAACGCATGTTTACCAATTAATCAATTTGACAAATTAAAGAGAAAGTAAAAAAGAAAAAAGAAAAACTCAAGTGTAGGAATGAAAGAAATTACTTATAGTTGTTATTTCATTTAAAATGAAGGTATTTCTTTTACTTTTTTTCTATTTTCTTCATTCTTTTAACTTCTTTGGCAAATTGAACTTTCAACTTGTCCTATAAAGTTGATAATGATGAAAAGATGCCAGCGCCGCATGTGGCTGGTGACGTAAGAGTAAGATGATGATGAAGAAAAAAAAGTCATGATTTTAGCCCTGAAGTTAAATTAATTTGCACCCTGGTACACTAAGTTAAGTTAAGTTAACGTTGTCGGTATCGTCAAACGAATAAACAGAAAACAACTTGTGGTCAACAGTGTTCAAAAGTAAAAAGAAAAAGTTACTTTTGACGTGAAAGTTAACGTGTGTTGAGATATACACCTTTTGTGGTGTACACGTTTACAATGTGGCAAAGTTCTTTCTTTCATTCTTTCATTCTTTCATTCTGTTCTTCTTGTTGTGTCTCAATTCTACCCTCAATTCTTTTCAAGTTCAGTGGATACAAGTGACAATTGGCCCATGCATTGATCAGTGTTGTGAGTGAAAGAGTGGACAAGTAAAAGGAGGGTCAAAGTTAAAGTGAGAAGAAAGAACAAGTCGAACAAGTAGAAGAAAAGACCAGTGGCGGTGTGTTCTTTTCAGTGTAAAAGTCAACGATTGTGTTTCTCTGTGTTCTTGTTCTCACAAAGAATCAAAGGAAGAAAAGAAAAAAATACCGCCGACAACTGACTTGACGATGTAATGTGTGTCCTAGTGTGTACCCTACACATGTACTAAAGTGTACAAAAAAAAGTTACCGACACCTTTTGACTGTGTGTAAGGTACACCAAATGGTTGTACCGGCGAAAAAAAGGGAAAAAGCCGAAAGAACTTGAAAACCTGAGGCATCTCAATGGCTGAAAAGTGAATTGTGTTGAAGAAAGGAAAAAGAGGACAGAAGGGCCGTGAACAGTGGTAACAATGAAGGACCAAAGAAAAGGTGAGACAAGCCACATTGACATGAGATATAGGTTGGCAACTTTCTTCTTCTTCTTCTTCTTCTTCTTCTTCCTCTTCTTCGCTCTCTGTGAGGTTAAATGAACATTGAACACATTGAACACATTTTGGAACATTTTGACCCATCAACTGTACCAACAGAGCCCGGAGGTGTGGAAGTTCAAGTGACAATTTGTGTGTCTACAGGCAACTGAACCGCAGTTTCACCCGATTTACTCAACAAAGAACCATCATGTTCAGCCAACAACATTTACCAGCTGAATTCAAATGAAATGTACAAACTTTTTTTTTTCTTGATTGACGTGAACCTTTTCAATAGAAAAATACCAAGCGACCTAAAAGAGAAAAACATTGTGACTTTCAATACTCTCTTTGTTGGTCCAAGCTTACACTGATGACATTGGACACGGATAACAAAGGAAGAAGAAAAAATTTTACCCAAGGAAAAATAGTATGTTGAAAATATTTCCTTTTCACCAGGAGCAAATAGTTATAACTTAGTTATTCTCTTTTTTTTCTTCTTCTTTTCGAATAAATTAACTAAAGTGTATTCTTTTTCACAATATATAATTACTTTTGCTTGGTTGACATTGATGATTATGACTTTAACACACTTGACAAAGTTTCAACAAATGTCTTCATTTGTCCTTGTGTTGAGAATTTTTCTTTCTGCCATATGGTTAACTTTGTTTTAAAATAACTCAGTCACTTTGAGAGGTGAACATTTTCTTTGCTTGTTGAGTGACAACAGATGACAATAAAGTTTGTTGTAAAGAATAAACCAGAAAAGTAGACAAAGTAAAGAGTAAACTGTATACATCAAAGTGAATATTAAATAAATATGTGCGATATTTTTTAAACAAATACATACAAATAACTGTAAGTAATGTTAAAAAGGATGTCAAAATTGTAATGATAACTGGAATGCATCAACAACATACAGTCAACATTAACTGTTGTCAATATGAACACACTATGGGACATTTAAATGTCATTAGGTCTGCTTTTTATTCAATTTGACAGTAAAAAGAACATAGAACATAGAGCATAGAACATAGAACATATTTAAGTGATAATTGATGTGAAACAGTTGCCACTATAGCCGGAAATTCGTTGTTGCCATTGACAGGGTGGAAAAGGGACAAAAGGAAAAACCATTTTCTTTCATCTTCTTCTCTTTTTCGCTTTGGTTTGACTTTGAAAGTCACTCATTTGCTTGGCCACTGTTCAATGTACACTGTTCATTGGTTAATGCATCCATGCTTCATGGTAGAGAGAACGTAGCAAAGTGAACAAAGTGTGTACAAGTTACCATCAATGGATCCATTGGTGAAAGATCAGCTTTGCGTTAACTAATCTCCCCCCCTTTTTGCTCTTTTTCTTCTTTTTCCTCTTTTTGGTTTGTCTCTCTCTCTCTCTTTGGCCCATGTGTGTGTGTTCATAACACGTGTGTTCTCTGTTGTATTTTTTCGGGTGATGTTTCACTTAGAACTGTTTCATGTACCGAATAAGAGTGAGGTTAAGATGAATGAGAGGTAAAGCTCAAAGGAAAGGGAGACAAAGCCAACAAGATACGAGGGAAAAAGAGAGAGAGAGAGAGGAAAAAAAACTTACAACAATAGAACTAAACATTGAATCTTTCTCTTTCTCTTCGGGTTGTACGTTAAGAGTGGCCTAAATGTACACTAATAGTATTACAAATACAAGAGAGAAGTTAGGACGGGCTACAGGATAATAGGAGAAACACCGCGAATGACGAATGGTCCATGTCGTGGGATTGTCCTGTGACTTTTTTTTCTTTCTTTTTGCAGTTGCTTTGTGATTTGGTGACTTTTTTAAAACCACCAACCATGGTGGACACACACACACCATACATACATACACTTACATACACTTATATACATACAAACGGACGAATGGACAGACCAGACCTGATATGTTCAAAGCAGTCAAAGGTTTGGGTGGACAACTGTGTCCTATGTATCCTTGTATCTTTGTATCCTTGTGTCCTTGTGTGTGTCCATAGTGCGGTTGTTTCTTTGCCGGGACCGAAAAGAACGTCCTGCGTATGTTCTTTGTACTTACACTTCCGGAGGCTCCAAGGGCAGGTCAAGTCGGTTCTTTTCTTACTTCTCACTTCTTACTTTACTTTGTTGCTACTTTCTTACCTACTATTTTTTTCTTCCTTTTCTTCTTTCTTTCCTTTGCCAAACAACCGCCTGACATGGCAAAGAACAAGCAAAGAACATAACC
This sequence comes from Hemileia vastatrix, assembly GCA_030280995.1. Lineage (NCBI taxonomy): Eukaryota > Fungi > Basidiomycota > Pucciniomycetes > Pucciniales > Zaghouaniaceae > Hemileia > Hemileia vastatrix. The sequence goes on along the minus strand of JASXTE010000042.1, from coordinate 210,443 downwards.
TTATAGGTCAACCTCGAGGACAACTGTGAACATTTTCAAACATGTTCAACAGTATATACAATGATGACTTACCAAGTAAAGCAAGTAAAGGATGTCGATGTTTCCTGTGTTTGTCCTGTTTGTACAAAGAAAGAACAAATTGATTTGCACCTCCTATTGACTTACAGTTTGTTCCTTATTCCATCTTAATTTGGATTAACTTAGTCAACATCAACCGTCTACTGTATTGTATGTTTGTTGCTTTGTTCACACATATCAAATGTATTCTGACTGGTAAGTAAGGTAAAAATCATTATATCTTTGATAAACATGTAAATGTATTACAACAACAATTTTTACAATGAACAAACGTTTGTCATGTTTGTTTTTGTGTAAATATAAAGTGAAAATAATTTTTTGTACTTTTTAGACAAAGACTAAACAAACATAACAACATTGGAGAAAGAACATGACAAAGTAGAACACATGGTGTACAATCGAATTAGTAAATATTAAAATTTTAACAATCGGTGCCAGTTGACCTGTGTATGTAAGTTAATGTAAATGTGTGTATGTTGTTAATTCAGTAGTAAAGTCAAGTAAATCATTTGAACACACAAACTGTTGGGGCAGAGGGGAAGAAAAGTGTTTTAACTGTCTGGTAAATCACTTGACTAACTCACTGACTATTTTCAACTCGACTGGTTCACTGACAATTGTTTTTTCCTCTTCTTCTTCTTCCTCTTGACTGGTCAGTGTGTCTAAAAGTCATCTTTTCCTTTTACACAGCGAAAGATAATACTTTTACTGTGTGTGACACTTGATGTCCTCGTTAGTTTGTCTCTTCTTTAGCTTACTTTTCACTGTAAAACAACAACAACAACAAAGAATCTTTCCTTGTGTCCAGCTGGTGAGGTTGTAAAAGTTTAACAAAAGCCAGTTGAAATAGAGATACACAAGGTACAAGATACAAGATGACCTAAATGTTCCTTTTTACCCTGTGGAAGTAAACCATTAAAGGTAAAAGGTTTTTCCTTGTTGTTTTTTTTCCACGAAATGTTTGCAAGTACAATTGTATCAATTGTTTGAACAGTCGTAAAAGTGTCAACGGGTCACTTGAAGTTACCATCACCATTTGACATTTACACTGACTGGTCTTTTAACATGAACACATATTCAACACAGTGGTTACAATTGACAATTGTCACTGGATCATCCAACAAGATGATCACATTTTCACTTGAATTTCCACGTAAGGTGAATCGTGTTGGATAACAACTTACAAGTGAAAGAAAGGAAGAAAGAAATAGAAAAAAAAACAGGAGGACCCATGAAAAGGAAAAATAAGAAGAAGAAGAAGAAAAGTCGTCGGCAGAAGTAAAGAAAAGAATAACCAATAAGCGCAACCGGTTTTAAGTTTCTCTCCTTTAAGTAATTTCTTGTGGTATTTTGTTCCTTTTATTCAATCAAAGCGTAGTCTAAGCATCACCAGGAACCACTGAACACATTTACAAGAAGGAAAAATAACATGCTTTCGGCTTCTGTAGTTAAGTGTAAAAGATGTGTCTTGATTTTTTTTTCTCTTTCTCATTCTGTAGATTAATTGACTAAATCACAGTGAGAAGCCACACACATACATACACATACACACATTCATACACATACACATACACACATACATACACACACATACACACACACATTGAAGAAAAATACCGTAAAAGAGACACACAATTAAGGAGTCATCAGTTACACTATTAGGTTGATTTTTATGTTGTTCAATTCACCGGCTGACTTCTTTGGCGGCACAAGGCAAAAGGGAAGAAACAAAAATACCACCAGACAGGACGGAAAAAAGAGAAAAACTCTGAAAGAAGAAGAAGAAGGAAAAATAAAAAACCTCCCAATTCACATTCATAGGTTTACAAATGGCCCACCTGAACATTTGAAACACTGAAACCACCTGAACTTGTGTCATTCGCTCTCAGCGGCAATAACTCAATTTGAATATACTCACACCAGTAGTAAGTATTATGTATGGCCAAGAGGAGGCAAGGCGTGTAATTTATTACCTTTAAAAGGCAGATTTAGTTTAAATTGCGTGATGGTTAATTGAATCGACGCACTTTGAATAGGGTGAAAAAAGAAGAGAAGAAGAAGAAAGTTTAATGACTTGACACTCATGATATAAACTTCTTTACAATAATCTTACTTTAAACTTTGTCAATCTTATAGAAACTTGTATACCATTTCAAGGTAATGTTGCATTTTATTTAATCTTTTCATTTAATAAATCAGGAAGTAATTTAACACCTAAAACTTTATAAGCTGCTTCTATTGTATATCTTGTCAGCAGCAATAGTGATCATATTGAATAATTCAATTTGTTCATCATTCATATTTCTCATCTTTCAGACCTACATGATCAATTTGCTTTGTTGGTCCAGAAGATGTCACAAGGTGTTGGACCAATTGGCTTTTCGAACTTTACACACAGAACCTATTCTAATCAACGATATCGGTGATTCTATTATGATGATGAAAAATATCAAAAATGAAATGATTTAAATTTGATTGATTTGACGTACACTCACTTGTTAGTGTTATTTCACTCCAAGAAATGCTGTATTTTCAATTATTGGTTCAGGATATTATCGATTGAGATCAAAGTCCGTTCTAGAGATCAGATTTCCGAGAACATTGTGACTTTTGTGGAATGTGAGATTATCGCTTATTCAAACTATTGAAGTGTGGACACTAGTTTTATTTTCCCTCGATAATCAACCAGTGTCTCATCTCTACCAATGGACAAGTCGGAGGTTATCAATGTTTTAGAGTGGAATTCAGTTGAACTCGATAAGTGAACAGATACAATTGACCAATGCGTTTGCATGTAAATTCTTAACATGAAAAAGAGATAACAGTTTAAGAAAAATCAGTTTACATTTCAACACAGTGAAATTTAATCTCCAACCAATCAAGTGAATCTCTTCCTTCCTCCAGCAATTTGTGAAAAGAGATGAATATTTTTTTCATTCTTGTAACAATAGTCATTTACAATTATATACATCAAGATACCAGCCAACCATTCATAGTGATCAGAAATTTGATTCATAGTACCTTAATTGTGCAAAGACGATCGATTGCCATTTGAAGATCAATCGAAATTGACAACTATCTTATACGACTATTGATTTGAAGACGAATCATGGCGAATCCACTTGTGCTTGCTATTTTGGCAACAGCTGGTTGCGCAACACTGGTTGGGTACTTTGGCAAGAAATTATACGATATATATTGGAAGCAACCTGAAAAACCATATAATGAGGAAAATGATAAAAAAGGACAAAATAGGAATCCAGTTTATAGCACATCAGATGATAAGTGTCCCATTTGTGCAGACGATTTAATCGCACCTCTGGTACTTCTTGAGTGTCATCATTTGCTTCACAGTGGTTGTCTCAAGAATCACTTGGAATCATTGGATTTCAAAGATCATGATTGGAAATGTCCACGATGCACGCAATTGATTGGATTCGATCAATGCAAATACCTCGTGAATCATCTTGGAATTCAAAAATTTTGTACCTTATGTGGATGCAAAAACAAATGGCCTTGTACATTCTTAAATTGTGGACACTCAGCTCATCTTGTTTGTTTACCATCAGGGTTGAAAAAGAAACAATGCAAAATATGTAAAACTCCTGTTGATGATAATCAATCACAGTTCATTCTCAAAGAACGAAAGAATGGATGATAAAATAATACTTGAGTAAATGATAAATTTGCACTTAAGTATGTTCGATTCGTTCGGTTCATCTTACAGTACTTTTCATTAAAGTTCTTTCGATTTCATAGTGTAATTGATTTTTATACAATTCATTTTCACTTGAGTCTGACCGGTTAAACATCATAATCAAAGTTGCTCTGGTGGAATTGTTGAAATTACCAGCACAGTGTAATTGAAATTGGTTAATAATTCAATTGTTTGAGTAGAAATTTTTTTAAAAAAAATAAGGAACTGCAGTGCCATCTGTACAACTGTCAACAGGTGATTTGATGATGATTGTGCGCTGTACTATTTATTCGATGAATTGTTTTCACCAATCAACCATCTTACTCTTTTGAATTGCTCAAATTATCATAGAATATATTTTTATGCAACAATGGCCTCTTACTTTGCTTTCTTTCGTAAGGTGATCACTCGGACTTAAGACGTAACTTCAACAATACTCGCAATTTTAAGTGTTGGGTTGGCTGTGCACGAAGGGTATCAAGCGTATCGAAGGTACTCACGTCGTCGAAGACAACAAAATGAAGATTATGATGATTCAGAATGATGATGATTGCCATATCTGTGGTGGAATTTTGACAGCTCCACACCATTTTCTTCAATGTTGTCATATATTCAACCATCATTGTCTGAGGAGACACTTGGAATCATCAGATCAACGTTGGAAGTGTCCAAAATGTGAGACACCGCTTAAAATCTGCTAATGTCAATGCTAAGTAAATTATTTTCAAATTGAAAGATATTGTGGCATCTGTGAATAAAAGGATCACATGCCTTGTCAATTTTTAAATTGTGGGCACTCTTTTCATAATCAGTGTCTGCGACTTAGATCGCATTTAAGGGCCACACGATTATCAATTGATATATACTTTCTGCCAATGAATAAAACTTCACTGATAAAATCAATCTTTTTGTCTTGAATTGAGTCGAATCGAATTGTGTGTGATGAAATGCAACTCATCAAAATGGTTGCATGTAGACCGATGATGTGTGAAGGGAAACAAATTACTTTTGCTCATTCATTTAAACAATACTTAGCTTCTCGGCATTGGTGGAATTGTTCAACAATTTAATTCTTTGAGTAGAATTTATATAAAAAAAAATAAGGAACTGCTGTGCCATCTGTACAACTGTCAACAGGTGATTTGATGATGATTGACTATTTATTCAATGAATTGTTTTTATTCATCAACCATCTGACTGTTTTGAATCACTCAAATTATCATTGAATATATTTTTACACAAAAATGACCCTTTACTTTAAGGCAATCGTTTCAACTATAGCCGTAGCTTCAAGTGCGTACGAAGGGTATCAATTGTTTAAAAAGTACTTAGATCGTCGAAGACAACAAAATGAAGCACGTGACAATGAAGAACAGGTCCATAATTCACCAGATGATGATTGCCATATCTGCGGTGGAATTTTAAGAGTACCAATGGAATATCCTCTATGTGGTCATTTATTCCACCGTCGTTGTCTGAAGAGACATTTGGAATCATCAGATCAACGTTGGAAGTGTCCACGATGTGACACACCGCTTCGAATCAGAGAATGCCAATACTATGTAACTCATCTTCAAATTGAAAGATATTGTGGCATATGTGAATTGAAGGATGACAGGTCTTGTCATTTTTTCAATTGTGGGCACTCTATTCATAATCAGTGTCTGCGACTTAGATTGCATTTAGGGGCCACACGATGTGTGGAATGTAATTCCTAGATTATCAAATGATATCTTTTTTCTGCCAATGAATAAAACTTCACTGATCAAATCAATCTTTTTGTCTTGAATTGAGTCGAATCGAATTGTGTGTGAAGAAATGCAACTCATCAAAATGGTTGCATGTAGACCGATGATGTGTGAAGGGAAACAAATTACTTTTGTTCATTAATTTAAACAATACTTAGCTTCTCGGCATTGGTGGAATTGTTTGTCAACATAGAAAGATTTGATTTGTTGAAATTGAAAAGTTGCGTCATTTCTGAAGATCCATCGACATTCACGACTGTTGTGTGTAACTTGGGTACACGACTGATTTGAAGACGATTTTTGTGGACTTTTCAATTTTAATTGTGACTATAATATGGGAAATTTGTTTGTCAAGTTGTTCGTCGTTGTTCTGGCTGCGATCATATATCAAAAATCCCAAAATGATGATACTAATGGAGATGATGAACAGCAAGAGGTCAATCCAATGAATGATAAGTGTCACATCTGTGATGAAGATTTAGAATCACCAATCGAACATCTAAAATGTCGTCACTTGTTTCACCATCTTTGTCTCAAGAATCACTTGGAATCATTAGGTAATGAATGGAGATGTCCACAATGTGAAAGATTACTTGAATTGAGTGAATGTGAATACTATGTCACCCATCTTCAAATCGATAGACTTTGCATTTTATGCAACTGTACAGATTATCAACCTTGTCGATTTTTGAACTGTCGACATTCCGTTCATTCTCTCTGTTTAAAAACTCGAATTCGGTTGGGAATCTTCGATCGATATGCAAAATGTAATACTCGGATTCATAACCAATTGTTGTCCAGTTTCCGTGGACAAAATTCGACGTAAATTCGCTCATGATTAGACCGTCGAAAACACTTGTGCACAAACACTGTATTCTTCGTTGAAGTTGAACTAATTTCATGATGCAATAAAGATGTATTCCAAGATCATTTGTTTACAACACTCAATAAAAAATCAGTCAACTGGTAGGTTTAAGTTACTCAGAACAAACATCAAACACAAAATTAACAGTCCAAACAATTCGACAAAACATCTCAAGTAGCGAAATAAAGTACCAAATGTAAATTAAATCAAAACAAAATCTAGTAAAAAATTCTATTCAATGATTACCGGTTCTGATGTGGACGTTTCAATCTGAAAACTGGTAGATTACGGTGCTCAGCAGTTTCGAGAGTCAAGAGAAAGAAAATTATGATTATTCAGTTATCTCAAAATAGAGACGTGTCTTAGAATATTAATCTCATGTGAGCAACAGAGACTGATGCTGACCTCACTACAGACGAATAAAGTCACATATAAAGAGAACGTCAACGTGATTCAGTCCTCACATTCAACATGCTTTTGTTATTCATACGAGTTCTTCCTTATGCAGTAGGTGTGGGATTTGCAGCCTATGGAGCCTACAAACTCTTGTACTCACAGGAACCACCATTGCAACATAATCGTGGTCCAAATAATCGTCCCAGACCTCCTCCTCCCCCCAGTTCTCAAAATCACCGACAATCCGAAGATTTTCTTGAACCAAATGAATTATTTAGACAATCACCAGCTGGAAACAATCGTGCAAGACGTCAAAACAATAACCAGTCTGGTGGTTCGAGGCCCCGGCGACGTTGTGGTATTTGTGAAAATGGAAGAAACTCATCAAATTTGATTCGATTGGCCTGTGAACACTGGGTTCATTCTTCCTGTCTTAATCTTCGATTGAATCTGGGCTCGTACCATGTTTGTGTTGAATGTAACCCGTAAATAACTGGTCAATCAGCAAGGAACTGCTTAAATATATTTCAAAGACTTACTTCAAAAATGACCTTCACTGACTTGTTTCACAACTGAACATTTCAAACGATGATAATCTCAACAATCATATCAATAGATTCGACTTAATTTCATCGTGTACACCAATTGATCAATGAATTCATTTTTTTAATATTTGTTTTGTTTTATTTCAAGATTGATGTTTCGTGGAAATGTTCTGGCCACACATTGAAGCAAGCAGGCAGCATTATCAGCAATGTTCATCAACTGACTAGTGAGACTGTTTCACAGGTAGAGTCACAAGACTGTACTTTAGTCTACCTTGCAAGTCTAGCCTTAGCAGTGGTAGCCATGATTAAGGCTAAATTAGGTTATTCAAGTGATACTTTGTCGAGTAAAGAGCGAGTTGCACTTTCTCCCATAGAAGAAACATCAATAACTCTGATATTGGTTGTATTTGCAAGTTGTGTCACCTTGATTTATCTGGTTAAAGCTTACAAATGGTATCGAAATCTTCACCAAGAATTACCCGATTTACCCACCAGATCACATCAAACTCGACGCCAAAATCTCCTCATTGACAGTTCAGACAACGAATTGACCAGTTTTATCCAAATGAACGATCATTTTGATTGAACATCATTTGAATAAATTTAGAAGAATTTGAAAAAAATCAACGAAGAAGAGAATGTCTCTACTCATCACCTGACATCACTTCAATGTCTACTGTTAAAAAGCAAAGTGTTAATTCAACAACCATGACGACATTCCATTCACCCTTCATCAAGTACTGTTCAAGCTTCAATATCAAATTAACCAAAAAAATACAAATATACAACTGCTGAATAATTTTTAATCTAAATCTCTATTTACTATAAAATGTTCATTTGGGTAGTTTGGTCTTAGACCAGTCAATTGGGGTTGTTTTTTTAGGAGGTCCAGTTCCTGCTTTTTCAAATGCTCTTGCAGTCGCTTCTCTTGCATTGAAGTCTCTGGCCACTGTCAATCCTTCCTTCATTTCGTTCCAAGATTCTTTGAAACCTTTAGATGGTGGCATTTCTTCTTTTGTAATAGTTCTACGTTCGGGTATATTAAAGTACTTTCGAACAATTGGTTGTCTCAATATGACCGACTGTCCCAAAGAGATGAAGTTGTTACAACACCAATAGTAGGTTAAAGCCGATGGCCATCCCCAAGCAGTCAATACAAAGGTAAGAACTGGTACACCATAAAGCATTATATTCTGTATTCTTTTAGCACCAGCGGTGGGAGCAGCGACAGCACCAAATTCAGTACCTAATTTTATCATCACAAACAGAGTGGAACTTGTAATCGCTGGCAATAGAAAATATGGATCAGATGTAGTGAGATCTTCAAACCAAAATAAACCTCCGGTCTGCAATGAAATCAATGGATAATTTGCACAGGACCTTAGAACTTGAAAAATCGAAATAAATATCGGCATTTGAATAGCACTTGAGAGAAGAGTACTCTTCATTATACCCATTTGATTCTTTTGAAGATCACCGCTTTCCATTACCACTCTTTGCATTTCAGCTTGATTTCCACTTTTCATTGCTTTGCTAAATTTCTGTTGAAATCTAGCGAAGTCAGGAGCCATGTGACTGGCCAAAGCGGCGGTTTCTAAATGGATTAAACACAAGCAAGTAAGATAAGTAAGACGTCTAAATGACAATAAATGATTGATACTTACTTTGATTTTTCACCATCAGTGGAAATATTGCAATTCTTAGGCAAATATTAAGAATGGCAATAGAAGCCCACCATGGAAAAGTATGACTTAGTGTATCTAAAATGTTGTAAAAAGCACCGGTAGGAAGCCACCACGTGAGACCCAAATCAGCTGCTGAAATACAATTACTAACTTGTTCTAAGGTATCGGGTTTAATTGATTGAATAGTTTCCGGAGCCAGGAAAGAACTAAGATCAATTTCATTTTCAATTGATGAAGATGATGTACTCGTTGAGCCAGGTGAGTTGATTAATTTACTCGAATCTATGGGATTTGACTGGTTTGATGTTAATGTTCTGGCAAACAAGATAGACTGTTTGATATGAAGATTAGAAGAGGAAGGTTGAATTAGTAAATGTGAAAAGGTAGATGATGAACAATTTCTTAAACAAAAAACACGTGAGACAAGCAATACACGAGCCATGGTGAAATTTGATTGTACAATTTTTACACTCAAAGGCAAAACACCAGATGGTATTCTCGACTGTGTCATCAGTTATGTACACCGTCAACAGGTGACGATACGAGTCTCACATACGCCCAAAATACAGGCGTAACGCCGAACGTTGGAGAGATAGAAAAGAAATGTAATCTGCCGGGTTGATAGTAATTCTGTAGAATGTCATATCTAATTTCACTGTAGAATTGAATCAGTTGAATTAGGGTAAAGATTGAATTCAAAAATGAAACATGATATCTTGATTAAGAATAAGGCCGGTAAAAGTGAACTTATGAAGTTTTTGCAGTTTGTAAACTTGATTGATCTATTGAAAGCGCTAGTTACATTATTTTAGTCTGGAAATTAAGGAAAAAAGTGAAAGAAAAGTAAAAGTGTGTAGTTTTTCTATTGCCAGTGGAATAAGTTGTGCAATTATACTTGGGAAAAAGTGATGTCGAGACAATCATAGTGTTCAATGTTGTCATGGAACAACAAGTTCAATGGTGAACGTTTTTCATAGGTTAGACCCTTGTGAAAATAGGGTAAAAGGATGCAAAAGGGGAAAAGTTGAAAGGGAAAAAGGTAAAAAGAGGAAAAAAGGACTAAGGAAAAAAACGAGGACACGGGGACAAAGGTACTTGTCGTTGATGTGTACAGTGTGAACTCTCATAAGTTTTGCCGTGTTCTAAAGTTTCTTTACAACGTAAAGTTCGTTTAACTCTGTATAAAATTCTTTGAGTAGGTCCTAACCTGAGGAAATGTAAGTGAGGTAAAACTGTAGTTGAATTTTCACTGGATGCAGTGAACAGGGAAAGTGAGCCGGACACATGGGACAAGAGACATGAGACATGAGGCAATGTCATATGTAGTACGGAAGGGTGTGACAATGAAGGATGCAGAGTGAAGGGGAGCTCAGAAAAAAGAGGAGGAGTGAAAATTGGGCAAAAGGGGAAGAAAAGAAAGTAAAGAAAGTGAAGTTGGAACAGAGAGAGAGAGAGAGAGAGAGAGAGAGAGAGAGAGAGAGAGAGAGAGTAAGTAAGAGAGGGAGAAAGGTAGCAGTTGAGAGGTGAGAGTTGACGATAAAAAGAGGAAAAAGAGGAAAAGCAGGAGCAAAAAGAACAGAGGGAGCAAGAAAGATGAAAGAGAAAAAATAAAGTTACAGGTGATGTTGTGGAAGTTTGAGTCGATTGACGCAAAGACCGGCGCGGCAAGACAAGCAACAAGGTGATGGAGACAGAGAGTTAGAGGCAAGAAAGAAGGCACAAGAAGATAAAAGAAGAGAAAAGAAGGTTAAAAAATAAAGAAAGACGATGTTTGAAAGGGCGAAAGATGATTCAAAGGATGCTCACAAGTCAGCCGCCTCTGTCCAAGCAGCAGGAGTGGTTAACATGAGCATCTGCTGATGATTGTTGAACACACTCGTGTACCTTGTTGTAAGAAATAAAGGTACAAGAGAGAAGAGGAAAAAAAATAAGAAAGAAAGAAAAAGAATAAAGTTTACTTTACCTTGTCTTTGCGTCGGACTTGAGGATAATTGGGTAAAAAGAAAAGGCATGGTAAGGATAAAAAGGAAAGAAAGAAAGAAATGCACAAAAGTAGAAAAGAAGAAACACACCTAAATCAGTGTAGAATTGAATTGAAAAATGATACACGATTTGTTGTGAGACTGGTAAAAGTAGTCTTCTTCTCTACAAGTTTTGTGTATAGTTTTGTGAGTAGTTGGTAAACTTTTGCGATTGTAAAGTTGACTGTATTACGAGTGCGAGTCACGCCATTTCTCGTATTCGCGTATTCGCGGTGATCTTAGAAAAAGGTAAAAAAGAAAAAGAGGAAGAAAAAAAATAGAAGGATCTCTCAGTCAGGAGGTGTAATTACCTTTTGGAGAGAAAGAAAGAGAGAAGAAGAAGTAATGTTGAGAGAATACACTGTGTAATTTTGTCATTTGGAGCCATTTACTTCATGTTAATTCGAGCAGAGTTTCTTCTTCTGTGGCAACTTTGAGGCATTCAGGTTTGGTGTTTAATACAAATTACAAAAATAAAAATACAAATTATACCCTTATGACTGCATCCCTCTACTTGATCCTCCTCTGATGCAAATTCACTCAGCTTTTCCTCTCCTTTGCCTGTTTTTCTTCTTGTCTTTGCAGAAAAGAAGCAATGTCTCTGCTCTTTCTGTTCTTTCTCTTTCATTTTCTCTCTTTTCTTTCTTCTTCTTTCTTCTCTTCTTTTTCTTCTTTTTCTTTATTTCTTTCTATTTCTTTCTGCTGCTCTGTTTCACTCTCCCATCCCTGGAATCCCTGCTGGTCCCACCTGAGAAAATAAGTAAAAAAGCAGACTGGTTCAATTGAATGTCAAGCAACTTGACTCAGTCTGTTGCCTCATTCACCCTTTGCTATGTGTGTATGTGTGTGAAGAGAAGAGAACCAAAAGTACAGAAGAAAGAGTGAGAGCTGAGCAAATCAAAAAGAGTGACACAGAGGAAAATGTAAGAATGAGAAAATCGGAGAGAATCAAGAATTGGGCTAAAGAGGGGCAGAGGAAGCGAAAATCAGAGGAGGAACCATTGTGTACCATTGCCGACATTGGTAGGACGTTGTAAGTATGTATGTGTGTGTGTGTGTGTCATATGTCCCCATCGGAGAAGCAGTTGGATAAAAATAGCAGGAGAGTCGAAAGGGAGAAAAGGAGAAAAGGAGAAAAGAGAGAAAAGATGAAAAGAAAAGCACAAGAGCATGAGGGCCACATCCAATTTGGCTCAATTCGATCTCTCATTCTTTCTTTCTCTCTCTTTTCCTTCTTTTCTCTCTGCTCTTTCCTCTTTTTCCTCTTTTTCCTCTTTCTTTCATTCTATTCCTTCTCCTTCTTCTCCTTCTTCTTCTTCTTCCTTTCCCTAACCTGCCCGATCTGGGCCAATGGAGGGAAAGTGAAATTTTGTTGGCATAAGAGCGAAACACACTCATTGGACTGGCCTCAAAGCCCCAAAAAGATTCTTTGCAAAAGACTGAGAGATTGAAAGGCTGAAAGATTCAAAGATTCAAAGATTCAGATATTCGCACATTCAAACTTACACTCAAAGTTTAACTCAAATTTTCAAACCATCTGCAGCTGCAATACAGTTGAAACAGTACAACGTCGTCTTTTTTTTCCTTCTTCTTCTTCTTCTTTTTCTTTCCCCTTGCAAAGGAGTTACATACATGAAACACACATGAAACAGTGAACATAACGCATTTACTCGTACACTCATATACACTCATACTCATAATAATACGTAACATGGAACACATGAACATCCAAAAAGTACCAGTTAAATTCTCAGAAGGACCGAAAGAGCGAAAAAAGGGAGAAAGGAAGTGTATGCCCTTGTTCTTCATGGCTTTTGCATCTTCCGTCGATCCAACAGATGTTGAGATGTGGACAGAAAGGAAGAGAAAAAGTAAAGAGAGAGAGAGAGAAAGAGAGGAAGAAATAGAGAAAAAGGCAAAAAGAGGAAAGAGAAAAGAGAAAGAAAAAAAAAGGAAAAAGAGAAAAAGTGACCCGGTGTGAATACATTAAGGTCTGGCTTCCCTTTTGGGGAAGGAAAGAGGTTATTTTTATTTGAGCAAAAGGCTGTCGTAATTCGCCCCTCGGACTCGACAGAAGGAGAAAAAGACTAAAAGAGAGAAGACTTTTTTTTGGGGGTCTCAAGTTTGAATTTTTCCTCGGTTTTTCTTTACTTCCCTCGCTTCCTGGAATCGACTTGTCTATGGCTTCAGCTTACATCAGCAGGAAGAGAACAAGAGAAAGAGACAGAGAGAATGAAAGAGAAAAAGAGGAGGAAAAAAAAACTTTTCTCAACATAAAAGTTGGCGGATACAACAAAAAAGAAATCCTCAAAGCACAGGAACATTTTTGAATTCAATTACACAACCAAAAATGAACCACCAACACTTGGGAGCAATGAACAACATCGGTATAATAATTTTATTATTTAGTCAACAAACTTTTCAACATTGCCGGTCATCTTACAAGTAAAAAAAAGAGAGAGAAAGAAAGACACAAAGACCTGTTGTCAGTTACAGTACTGGAAAGTTGTTTTTTGTAGTTGTAACTTAATTTTACTTGGTCTTTGTCGTCGTCATTTTCATTGCTTCAAAGTTGTTTTGTCTGAATTTTAGCAGTAAAAATTTTTTTCTGTCGCGTGTCGTGAACGTGAGTACTCATATTCTTTCATTAGAGCTAGTGTGTAGAATATTTCCTGCCTTCTAATTAAGCTTGCAACAGCAAGTGCAACAGGATAAAACTTACGTCGTCACAGTTTTGTCGTACACACAAACACACACACACTTACACAGTGAGCGGTGAGTTTGTCGCATCCGAGGATGACGATGAAAATGATGAAGAAGAAGAAGACGACGATGATGATGATGATGATGATGATGATGATGATGATGAGTTTGTAAGAGTGAAAGCGAAAGTGAGAGTAAGAACGAGAAAGTGACTGTGTGATTCCGGCTAAATTTAACTTGAGTGTTCAGTGTAAGAGTGAAATTGTACATAAATTTAACCGAATAAGCCAAGCAGTGTCATGTCTCCCGCTGAGAGTTGGACAGATCGATGATCACTTGCTTCATTGGGTGTTTGGGAGATGTTTGGGTGTCGAGTGAACATCAGCAGGGGACGTTTAACCCACCCCGTTGTAAGTGTAAGTCATCTTGACACTCTTAACAACCTGGTTGACTTGTTCACTGTGTCAAGTGCACACTCATCATCAGGGTAATCATCATCCTTCTGACCACCATTATCATCATCAACAGTTGAGTTAATCACTGACCGGCTCACAATGGTCAAACCCTCTTTCACTTTGCTCAGTTCATCTTCATCTTCTTCTTCTTCTTCTTCTTCCTTGTTGTCGTCATTGTCGGCAACATCTGGTCAAACGACTTGAATTTCTAGTTGATACATTCAATCGTTCATTCATTTATTTTCTTCATTGATACTCGAACATCGAAAACTGAATGACCGATGAGTCAGTGTAAGTGTTACAGGATACATGAAAGGTGCTAATTTGTTACGTGATCCTCGAGTTAGCAACAAGCTCATTTGTCTTACTCGCAGGCAGCAAGTTGACAGAGAATCTGTCTTTGCCAAGTAAACTTTGCCAGTTGAATGTCTATCAGACAGTTTACGAGATGCAAAGGACCCATTAGACACGAAAAATAGTGAATGCTCAAGTACTCGTGAAAAAGAAGTACAAGAAACATTGACTGTGTCTCAATGTATTTGAATGTATTTGACTGTGTATATATTTGTACTAACTTTACCTGTTTCTCTTTCATCCTTCTTGCATCGTTGTCTTTTTGTGATTATTTTTTTTTATTATTTCATTTTTGTTCATTTTTTTCCTTCTTTCACCTGGTCGGTCCATCTCGGCGTCCTTGTCTTTGTTGAATGAGCAACCTGCTACTGCCTGATTGTTAAATTTTCAATTTACTCGGGCTTTTGACCTTTGCAACTAAGAAGAAAAGAAAAGAGAACTAAAGAGAGAGAGAGAAAAGAGCTTGAAGAAGAGTACAAGCAAAAGCAAGTTGTATGATGTTGACTTTGCAGGACAAATGCAATTCTCAGATAGTTTATTCCTCACAAAGTCAGCTTGAATCTCTTTCTTCCTCTCTTTCCACTGTAA
The DNA here is from genome assembly GCA_030280995.1 of Hemileia vastatrix. Taxonomy (NCBI): domain Eukaryota; kingdom Fungi; phylum Basidiomycota; class Pucciniomycetes; order Pucciniales; family Zaghouaniaceae; genus Hemileia; species Hemileia vastatrix. Next base: position 195,305 of record JASXTE010000042.1, on the reverse strand, counting down.
TGACCAATTGGACGAGTTTAATGATAGATGTATTCGACTAAATGTACCCTCGTTGTCTCAATGTCTTGTTGTTTCAATTGCATAAGCAGGATTTCCTTCTTTGTGTCACCACTAACGGACCATTTTGACTGTGACTAAGTACACTGTGAGTGTGGTGACTGTTTGACTGTTGACTGTTGACTGTTGTGATGGTGAATATGTCAAGCAATGACAACGATGAAGACGAAAAAGTGTAGAAAAACGACATCAACAACAACAACTACGACGAGGACGAGGATGGAGCCTATTTTTCCAGTTCAAGTGACTGGAAAATAGCCAGTCACTTGTGTAACTCGATTACCAACTTGAGTAACTTCAAAACTAGCTCACAATGTACAGTGTTAACAGATAAATCAAGGTGCTCGGTGAGGGTGGATAAGTCAATCGCATGCTTGGATGACCTTTAACTTTTTCTCATGGTTCTTTCTCACTTTGTTCAAAACCTCAAAAGTGTCTATTGTCAGGTGAACATGTTAATTTTTTCTCATCTTCTTCTTCTTCTTCTCCCTCCTTTACCTGTCAAATGAAGGGGAAAAAATCACCGTTTTTCAACATCATCGTTAAAAAGGCTCGAGTGACCAATTGATGTACACGTGTACTTGAATGTAGTACAAAGTATCACTTTGACTTTGCCAGTAGCAACAAGTGTCCATTAGAATCATTAGAAGACTGGTTCAGCCCCTGTAAAAACTGCCATCTCAATACATTTGTACAAATGGGTAAAAGTGCATTTATTTTGCATATGCAGGATTACTTTTTTCTCTGTATCTTCTTGTCTTTCTCTTTTAGAAACAAATTGCAGAGAGAAGTAAGAAAGGAAGAATTTTAACTTGGAAGGTAGAGAAAAAAAAGTATGAAAGTATAAAGAAAGTAGTAGTCATAGAAGTAGTCATAGAAGTAGTCAAAGTCGAAGTCGTTTTCCCTCCCCCTCTTGTGCCTTGATCTTTCTTTCTGCTGTTACAACATCTTTGCCTTTTTTTCATCTTCTTCTCCTTGTACTTGTATTGGCCTTCGTGACCTTTTGTCTTGCTTTTACATTTGATGGGATTCTCGTACATCTCGTACATCTTTCCTACATCTTTCTGCATCTTTGTGAATGTGCGAGTGTCTTTCTTCTTTCTTCTTCTCTCTCTCTCTTTCTGCTCTTACAGGAGAAGCGCGAGTCTTGATTTGAGCAAAAAAAGAGAAAAGAAAAAAAATCTTGCCTCAGGCTGACTCGGACTTACGACTCACAAAACAAATGGAATTCAACTGCAAAGTCTGTTGTTTCAAGTCTGTCTTTCTCCTCTTTTCCCTTCTTCTCTCTCCTCTTCTTCTCTCTTCTTCTCTCTTCTTCTTTTCAGCCAACAAAAGCAACTGCAGGAGGCAGCGAAACGACTTTTCTCTTCTTCTTTTCTTTTTTTATTACAACTTTTCTCTCTCTTTTCTTTTTCTGCTTCTTCTAATTGCCGCCCTTTGTTTCGTTGGTTTCTTTTTTTCTCTTTCTGTTTCTTTTCTCCTCTTTCTACAGTTTCTGCTGTTTCTGGCTCTCGCCCATCCCAATTGACTTTCGGAAGGAAAGACACACACATACATACATACATACATACACTTGCACTCACACAACAAGTACCCTGGGTGACAGAAGGAAGTGAATAAAAGAAAAAAAAAGGGACAAAATATTGTCAGAGTCAAGTCAAGTTAATTGAGACACTCAGGCAAGGAAGAACAGTCAACTTGGTGAGAGAGCGAGAGAGTAAAATGAAGAGGAAAATAAAAAGGAACAAATGAACAAATGAATAAATGAAAAAATATAGTCAAAGAAGACAAGTTACTTGGCTGTTGATTTATTTGACTTACCTGATGTGATCTGTCCTTTTGTTGGTTCAAGTTAATTGTTGCCTACGAAAAGACGAGTCACTCCTACTTTTTCCATCATTAACAGGCTGACTTTTTAATTTTTTTTTTTCAGATGGCCTGTGTATTTTAACATTATTTGCTTGCTTTGCCTTTCTCTCTTTTATTATTTTTCCCTGCATTGCATTGGTATTTCTTGTTCTTTTCTTTTTTCTTCTTCTCTTCTTCACTCTTGTCTTGTCTCTTTCTCTTTCTCTTTCTCTTTCTCTGATTCATTTTTGCCTGGGCCTCATTTGGCGAGAGGAGAAAAAGAGAAAAAGAGAAAAAAGAATCAACTGCCATTGACAGTTCAATGGGATTCTCTCTCTCTTTTTTCTCTTTTTTCTCTTTTCTCTCTTATTCTCTCTCATTCTCTTTATTTGCCTGGCAGAGAAAAGAGAAAGATGAGAGATGCAAAGAAAAAAAAAGAGGAGGGGTGGCCAAGTTGAAGCGAATTTTCTCACAAGAATCAGCGGATTAAAGGACCACTTCAATTGGGAGAGAAAGAGAAAGTCAAATCCTCCATTTGATTGGAGAGACAATGGGCAAAAGGCGAAAAGACCAGCAAGACCAGCAAGAGCTAAGGTACAAATGAACAAGCAACAAGTAAAAGAGGCAAAAAAGGGCCATCAAACCCTACCACCTGACCATGAGGTCACACAGAATAATTTGATTAGATGCAACAGTCAGCCAAAAAAAAGCCCAGCCAAATCTAAGAGTGCACGAGCAAGTGAACAAGTGAACAAGTGAATAAGTGAACAAGTGAGCAATAGTGTGATGATGTAAGGTTGCAAGTAAAGGTTGCAGATGGCCCAGTAGCCGGGCAGGAGACGGAACAACAAGGTAGAAAGAGAGAAAGGTAGAGAGAGAAAAAGAGAAAGAAAAATATAAAGAAAAGAAGGAAAAAGAAAAGATGGGCCAGGGCGTGAGGCGTGCACTAAAACAGCCCGTCGTATGTAACTTCATAGTGAATCACACAGCTCATTCGATGACCAGTAAGCAGGTTGCAATGTACCATGAACCATTTACCATGTAGCAAGATGTATACAGTGGACACTTTTATAAAGTGAAGGTAATTTGAGTAATTTTTATGGTTAAAGCTCCTCCTTTTCCCCTCAAATATAGATTCTGTATCTCCATCCTCATCTCTGTCGATCCGCGCATCAGAGCGATTGCGCCCAACCGGCAAAAAGCAAAGGCTCAACAGTGAGCACTGAGTCGACTTTCAGACCTGCAGACTGTGAGAAAGACATCGAGCTCGAGCCTTCCCTTACTGCTCACTCATTCACTTCACTCAGTCCTTGGACACAGTTGCATTCACTTGTACTCACATTTAACTTTAGTGCCTTCAGTGGTGATTTCAACAATGGCGCTCAGTCTGCGATCATCTGTCATCGCAGACTTTTCGTCGCCTCCGCCTCCTCCGTCCAATGGTCACTCATCTTCATCTTCTCCATCACCTTCACCTTCATTACCTACATCTCCTAGATCCCTGCCCTTAATTAATTCTCTCCTGCCTCCGCCGCCACCACCATCACCACCACCATCACTACCACTACCACCACCACTATCACCATCACAACTATCATCATCAACAGTAACAACATCAACATCAACATCAACATCACCATCAACTGTAGTAGTAGAATCATCTTTAACAACATCTACAATAACGACAGCATCAACTGAATCAACCATTAATGACACTACACTTACTACTACACCATCATCACTATCACCAACAGTTACAACAAGTTCAACAACGACAATGACAACTGTTGCACCACCGCAAATAACAACAATAATGACAACATCATGTACTAAAAGTACTGCAACAAGTAACACCTTTGATACATTAGACACATCTGATGTGACAAGTAAAGAAATTGCATCCTTTGCAACAGAAAGTACATCCGTCAGTACAACACATAATGATTCAGCGTGTGAAAGACGCAACAAGCGTAAAAATTTCAAACCTCGTTCCATTGTACCTTCCTACGGTGAAGATGAGGACGAACTCAGCAAATCCATTCCCAGTGATGAAAACTTGTCTTGTGATGATGAAGATGATGAAATTGTCAGACATCCTTCTCATCCAATTGGACTTGAGGATGTTGATGACACTCAAGATGAAGTAGTCACAAGTAACTGTATCAACAGTTGTACTGTCACAACAAACGGAGAAAGTTTTATTTCAACCGGCGAAGAAGATGATGATATTGATGATGATCTTGTAGACAGAGATGTAGATGATGAGGATGATCCGATAGAAGATCAAGTTCAAGGTGAACCCGATGAAGAAGAAGAGGAAGAAGAAGATGATGATGATGATAATAATGATGAAGATGAAAGTAATCCTCTTCGTGTTCATTCTCATCGACATCGTCGACGTCATCGACCGTTACAACAAGGTAAACAAAAAGTTCGGCAAGTTCAACAAGTCGGTCATCAGGGTGTTCGAAAAGTTAAAGTAAAAGATTTATCCGAAGATGACATGGATGATGAAGATGAAGGTGATGATGATGATGATATTGTTGATGATGTGAGTGAAAATGATGAAGAGGAAGAAGATAATGATGTACATAGACACAGGCACAGAGTAGGTGAAGATGAAGATGATGAAGATGATGATGAAGTTGAAGATCTAAGTCGACCGCGTTCAAGTGAAGGAACAACCAGTGACTCCAACGATCGACTGTCAACGATGACCAGTGGTCAGTGTTTACCTCCCACATCTTTGGCAAGTAGTTCTTCTTTACATTTCATTGGTAACAACAACAACAACAACAGCAACAACAACAATAAAGGTAAACACAACAACAAGGGCAAAAGTGAAAGGCAAAGAGGAAAAAGAAAAATGATTGACCCTTGCGCCAATTCGTTCAACAATAACAACAACAGCAACACCAACAATAATAACAATAATAATAATAACAGTAATAACAATAATAACAACAGTGGTAACATCAACAATATCAACAGCATCAGTACCACAAGTACTAGTAGTAGTAGTAGTAACAATGTCCAACAGATTGAACAAAATGACAGGACAAATGAAATCAGTGAATTTGGTGACAGTATACAAGCACAAAGCTCTAACAAATCGAGAGGAGCCAAGAACAATGCCAATGTATCATCTTTAATGACAGGGAGTGACTTTGTGATGCCCTTGGACTTGTCAAGTGCAAGTGCAAGTAACCATTTGACCGGTGATTTAGTCAAGTTAGTTAAAGTGACATCGGTAAATCAACCTTCTCAGCCTTCGATGTCTTCATCATCATCTTCGTCAACTTCATCATCCCACTTTCATACGTCTCGTGCCTCTCATACTTCTCATACTTCTCATACTTCTCACTCATCTCACTCGTCTCACTCATCTCACACATCCCCCGCATCTGGTACCATTAGTACTAATAATAATAACAATAATAAAAACAACGTCAACAGAATCAACAACATCAACAGAAGCCCGAGTATGATTGGCTTGGGTTTTTTCAAGCCAGGTTTGTACTCGGCAATCGCTCCTTGGATCGATCCGACGTTTCTCTCTCAAACCGGTAAGTCTCTTCAAAGTCTTCAAAGTCACAAGTCTCTGTCTTCTTCTTCTTCTTCTTCTTCTCCTTTCTATGTCTCTGTCTCTTTGGTCTTTTCTGTCGTTTTTCCTCTTTTCTCTCTCCGCTTTATGTGGATCCTTATGTCGTCCCATCACAAATCCTCCTATTTTTAGGTGCAAAGCTTACAAAGGCATCTCTGGGGTGAATTTTAATGCAAGAGACAATGGCAACTGTGTCTTCTCCTCTTTTTTTTCTCTCTCTCTCTTTCTTTTCCTTTTCCTCTTCCTCAACTGCCAGAGGGGGAAGAAAAAGTTAAAAAATAATAAAAAAAGAACCAGATGAACTAAAGGGACCATAGAGATGGCCATGTTTCTACAGTGATGATGATGAGAGAATGAGAAAAGGAGAGAAAGAAAAAAGAGAAAAAGAGAAAAAAAGAGAAAAAGAAAGAGAGATGAGGAGAGATGGAGAGCTATTCACTGAGGACCTTTTTTTTCTCTCTCTCTTTTTTCTCTCGTTTTTCTTTTCTATTCTCTTTCATTTTCTTTCTCTTTGCTGGGCAAAAATGAATTTTCATGTGAGAGAAGGAAATCTTTTCTACTGACCCATGACACTTCATTTCAGCCAAATGATGGATCAGACAGTAAACCAGTTGCATCACACACACACACACACATCACACATATCTCGTGTGCTTCCTTTTTTGACTTTCTTTGTGGATTAGGTTGGGCTGTACAGATGAAGCAAAGGAAGAAGAAGAGGAGATGAAGGACTGAACAGTGAACAGCGAACAGCGAACACTGAACAGTGAACACAAGTGAAGGACTGAAAATATAAAAAAAACTTGCCTAAAAAGAGACCAACTCAGGCGATGGGAAAGAAAACAGTGAGAACTTGACTCAAAGCTCACCCGCTGACTATTCTAATGAATTGATGTGGCCATTCTTTCCTCGTTCCTAACGAACACTTGATTAATTGGAGGCGAATTTGCAGGATTCAACGAGTCAAGTCAATGGACTCCTGGACCTGAGAGTCCTTGAGTCCTTGAGTCTTTCTCTTGTTACTATTGAATGTTCATTCTATTCACTCACAGACTTTCTTTTTGCACTTTTTCCTCTCTTTCTTATTTTTTCTTTCTCTTTTTCTTCTCTCTTTATCTCTTTCTCTCTTTCACCTTCTCCTTCTCATCATCTGGCCCACGTCAATACAATTGGGCAGAAAGACACGGTGATTCGGTGAATCGGTGATTCACATTCCATCACTCACTCAATGCCTCAATGATACACTCTCTTGCCTTCTCTTTGGCTAACTTTTTCCGCTTTTCTCTCTTCAAATACTCTCTCTCTCTTCTTCTTCTTCTTCTTCTTCTTCTTCCTCTCTCTCTCTCTCTCTCTCTCTCTCTCTCTTATGATTTGTCTTGAGATTAATTGTATTCTGCTTTCGGTCATTTTTCACGTCTCTGTCAGAGAAGAAGCTGCATCCACCATGCACAATGGATGATGCAAAGAAAAAAAAAACACATCACATCTCAGTCAGGTTCTGGGAATGAAAATCCTCACTTGTGATGTGTGTGTGTGTGTTTCTTTCTTTCTTTCTTTATTTCTTTATTCCTTTTGTGTTCTTTTTGTCCGCGGACCAACTCTTTTTTTTCCTTTCCCTGGGCCGGCAAATGGTTTAAATGATATTTAGAAACAATGACTTGTTACAGCCAGTCACTGTGCCCAGTGTTATTATTCAAGTCTCTTTCTTTCTTTCTTTCTTTTTTTCTTCTTTTCTTTTTTCCTTTTTTTCTTTTTCCTTCTTTTTCTCTTCTTCTTCTTCTTCTTCTTCTCTTTCTTTGATCAAGGCACTTGTATAGGTCCACGTAAAAAGGTTTCTTCTTTTTCTTTACATTTTTTTCTCTTTCCTACATTTAAGCATCTTTTCTATTTTGCTTGTATTCTATTTTCCCTGTATTCTATTTTTCTTCATTTGTCGCATCTTTAACTCGTTCCATCTTCATCTTTGATTGCAACAGGTGCTTTTCCTGACAAATACGAACATCCCGGTCCAGTTGATTATACTCGTTATGTCAAACGATTTGCAAATGCTGCTGAATGTGGTAATGGTCAATGTCGTGAATTTTCTTACCGTGAACATTTTCATTGTCTCGATTGTAATGCACGAGTATTTGTAAAGAAAGAAGAAATGATTCGTCACTTCAAATGGCACAAAAAGCGTGATGAGTCTTTGCAACATGGTTTTTTAAGATATTCACCGTGTGATGATTGTACTGATCACTTTCCTCGATGTCCACATAATCGAAAACAAACACACTATCACTGTCTCAAACGTGGTTGTGACAAGGTAAGTTCATTTATCCTTTTATCCCTTCATCCTCATCCTCATCCTCGTCCTCATCCTCATCCTCATCAATAAATTATAATTGATATCAATGTGTATCCAAAGTACACTCATTATCATGAATCAACTTGATGCAGTGCAAATGGTGACAAATTGCTGAGAAATTACTTGAGTAGAGAAACATTTGCTGTCTAATTAAAGTGCAATTGATTGAGAAATTCATTTGTTGCTTTTCTCGTATGTTCTTGTTTGTATCATCCCTCTTTCTCTTCTTTCTCTTCTTCCTCTTCTTCCTCTCTTAGGTTTACATTTCAACATCGGACGTGCAAATGCATGCCAATTACCATCGAAAGGACACTGCCATCATTCAGGAAGGATTCCAAAGGTTTCGTGCAACTGAAGATTGTTTAACTGACTATTGTCCTTTTATGGGACAAAAGACCACACACTTTCACTGGTAAGAGACTTGTTGACTCCTTGACTTTTTCTCTTAACTTGTTCACTCTTCTCTTTTCAACTTCAAGTTAAAAATGTTACTTTGTCTTTTTTTTCTAATATTTTCTTTTGTTTTTCTTCCTTTTTTTTGTTGTTTCTTCTTCTCCTCTCTTGACCTTAAATGCCCCTCATTTTGCCATTTTTGCAACAGCCGTCGAGACAACTGCAACCATACATTCAAAAACAAAGCAGACATGGGTATGTTTGCCTACTGGTAATGGTTATTATGACTGACTCACCTTACTTTTTTTTCCTTTCCTTTCTGCTTATTTTTTTTATTCTTACAGAGAAACACAAGTCTTTCCACGTCAAGGACGAGCAATTGACTCGCGATGGATTTAAAAAATTTACCAAACATGAACCCTGTTCATACGCCGATTGCCGATTTTCTCGTGTTTGTAACCACATTCACTGTATTAGGGCAGGTAAAGTTGAATACACCAAGTTTCGTTTTTTTCTTTTTCTTCTTCTTCTCCTTCTTTTTCGTTGTTGTTACCTGTTCTCTCAGATTCTCCCGTGTTACAAGGTACCAATTGAATAGCTCAAGTTAAATACTTGTACAGATGCACTTACAAATTTTTCTTCTTCTCTCCTTGATACTTTCATACAACTTTCACACTGAACAAACTCAACAAACTCAACAAACTCAACATATACTGTGGCATCATACAGTGTGTGTATAAATACACACATATTACTACTTGCAGTTGAATCCTGGGGATGATTGTACTCATCCTCAAGGAAATAGCTGATGATGTAGCTACTAGTTTTTGGGTGTAACACATAATACCCCTGTCATTACATTTATTTTCTTTCATATTTTGCATTTTATTTCTTTTTCACTTGACTACTTTTGTCAATGTTTCATATTTTCATCCTTTAATACTTGTTTTTTCTTACTTTGTCGCCCTTACTAACATGCTTACATCTATGGTAATTTACTTACCTGGTGAAATGTGAAGATGCTTAAATCGTTAAAGTTAATTGACGTGTCATTTTTGTTAATCTTTTTCTTCCTTCTCAACTCAAATACAGGGTGCAGTCATGTCTTTCATTCCAGTGGTCAGTTGTACTCTCATAAGCGAAAGCATGAAAAAAGTGACAGTGACCCTGATGCAAGTCCATGTGAATCTCAAAATGCTAGTTTGGATGTTTCTAATCGACTAACTGATGCGGGTGCCTTTTTTGCCGGACCTCATGGACCACCTGTGCCTTCATCTTTACCACCAGTTGCATCTATTGCTGAAACTTATCCCACCGGAACAACTCTTATGTCCATTGATGGACTTCCCATATTTAAACGTAAACGAGGCCGTCCACCAAAAAATCAAGTGCCTGAAGTGACCTTTAACAATCATAGTCAAAATCGGTCATCTGTTGCATCACCCGCTTCTAATCCACTTCACCCTTCATTAAATGCACATCATCACCTTGCCACTTTACAACATTTACAAGCTTCATTGGCATCACATTCTTCTTCTCCATCTTCATCTCCTTCTCCTTTTCACCTGGCCACAGGGTGTGTAAATCCGCTGACATCTATAGCATCCGGTAACAACAGCAACAACAACAACAACAACAATTCCAGCAGTAGTAGTAACATTAACAACTGTTCATCAAGCTCATCAGCATGTTCATCGAGCACGACAGCAGTAACAACAACTCCTTCTTCATCTTCTTATGCTGGCAAAGACAACCACAACAACAGCAACTCATCACCTGTACACCACCATCATCATCATCATCACCAACCTCATCAAGCTCATCATCATCACCATCATCTACAGCACGCATCTTCGTCATCTTCATCATCTTCACAGTTAAATCATCCATCATTAGGACCTCTGACATTGTCACCTTACTCTTTGGCAGCAGCAATGAATGGAAATTCAGCAGCAGCAGCAGCTGCCAATTTTGCAGCAAGTCTTTCACAAAATGGTTCAGAAGGTTTAATCCCTGTACCAATATTACCAATTTTACAACTGTTCAATTTACCCGGCAATTCTTCACTCTATACGTCAGCTGCATCATCAGGTACATCAGGAACATCAGCTACATCAGCAACATCATCATCAGCTACAAGTGGGGGAGGATCTGACCGAAAGCGAAACGCATCTCCAGATCACGATTTAGCCACGAGTGATCACCAAAATGCATCGGATGGCGATGATGCACTTTCCAGTGATACAAATGACCCTGCAAAGCGTCAAAAAGTTTCATCAAGTCAATTACGTATTCTTAAAGACGAACCTGTGCCACTTGGATATTTGAGGTTTCGTTTCAATGAAGATTGCAAATATGCTTACTGTTCCTATCGTGAGCATCAAACACACTTTCATTGTACACGTAAATCATGTGGATATTCATTTTGTGACAAAACTAGATTTGTTCAACATACTGCACGACATGAAAGACTTGACACATTAATGGGTGAAGATTTTGAACAATTTCGATCAAATATTGATTGTGGTTATTTTAATTGTTCATTTGTAGCCGAAGCAAGTTCACCATCTAATCAATCCTCTCAATCATCTAACAAAGCATCTCATTTCCATTGTCTCAAGTGTGAATTTACTTGTACTGATACTAATCGAGTTGTAGCTCATCGTCGTTTACATACCAAGATGGATGGTATTGCAGCTGCTGGATTTCAAAAGTTCACACCGTCTATCGATTGTGCAGTTGAATCATGTAATCACAACGGACGGCAAACACATTACCACTGTAATAAGTGTCAATATACAGTATTAGGTTTGTCTCAAATGAATTCACATAAGTACCGACATTCACAAGAATGATTGGCAAGTCAATTGTAGCCAAGTAAAGGCCATTAATCTTACCCTCTTGACCATGTTCTTGTTACTGTTAAGGTGAAGAAGCAAAGTAACAAGTTGAAGTGAAAAGTGGACAAAAGATTCCGAAGAAAAGGAATAAAAGAAGCAACAACAAAAAAAATGCACCAAGATATGTTTCATGGGTCCAAGTGGAGAATAAAAGGCAGGAAAAGTCTTAAAATCGAGCCTCTCGTGTCTCTTGTGTCATCATGAGTAGAGACGAAGAAGAAGAGAGAAGAGAGAAGAAGAAGAAGAAGAAGAAGAGGGAAAAAAAGAGAAGAAGAAGCCTTGCATGTCACCCAAATCGATTTGTATGCAGTGTCCTCAAGGCAAAGAAGTTCTCTCACCCGAAAATAGGACCCAGCGTACTTCCTACCTTTTGCTGTTGGATGTTTCTTCATGTTCTTCCTTTTCATGTTGCCTTAATTCTTACTCTCCGTGCACCCTTCTTCAGTGGGTCCTTTGTAATCCTGGTGCATCTCTTTTCACTCATCCGAATAACACATACACATACACATACATCGACATACATCCACATACACATTGAATCGTGTGTCCTTCTGTTACACTTTTTTCTCCCATGGAAGGGCCAGGTACAGATGTCACAGTCACTTTTCAGGCCATCCACGGCACAGGACAAGGAGAGACGGAGCGGGAAAGAGGAGAGAAGAAGAGGAAAAAGAGGAAAAAGGAAAAAAAGAAAAAAAAAGAAATGGCATCACTCATACAAAGCCTTTGTAAACCTACTGCTCTATTTATTTTGCCCATTCTTCTTCATCTCAAGTCATTTTGACTTAAACTTTAGCAGTTTTGCAGCTCTTTATTTGCATCTGCATCCATTTCTTTAAATGTCACTTGTTTCTTTCTCCCCTCTCTCTTCTTATCCATTGGAAGCAATAAACTAGTTTTTCCTTCTTTTCGCGTTTGATCGAGCAACAACTTTAACAGCTGCTCTCTTAAATGTTCAGCTTGGTTAAATGGAAATGAATTTGGTAACTTGACTTTTCCTCTTTTCTCTATTTCTTGTTGTTTGAATGTTCCAAGTTTTCCTTTCTTTGAACCAAATGATGAAGTGCAGCTTGAACTACCGGTCATGGAAACATCTGCAAATGCCAAAGAATCCAAATCATCAGCAATAACTTCTATTGCAGGTAATGAGTAAGGTAACAAAAGTAGATTCTTAGTCAGTAATTGCCGAAGACGTAGTAACATAAGCATGTGTTGACCATGCATTTGACTTAGGGTCAAAGTACCTGATGCTTTTAAATATGAATGTAACATTTTTTCAATTACAACAGTCAATTGACTTCGTACAGGTTTACCAATTGTTGCCGCACTTGTACTTGTCCTTGCTTCAAGTTTAAATGACGAATTGAGCGAATCAAGTGAAAAGTTAGTTATGAGTGTAGGAAACAACCTTGTTCGATGTATGTATTGCCTTTCATACCACTTTATACTCTGTTGTTGTTCAACTTGTTGTTTGTCTTTGTTATACTTGTTGCTGTTGTTGTTGTTGTTGTTGCTGTTGTTGCTGTTGCTTTGTTCATTGGTCCAACCAGGATTACTATCCTTAGATAAAATCTTGTAGAGTACCTGCAATTCATCAACCGATCTGGTCGAAACAACAGTGTCATTCATGCCATAAGTGAGTTTACCGAGTAAAATGGTTAACATTTGTTCCTGAATACTGCTTACACAGCTGAATTCATGGAGCATCAGCAAAAATTTTCTTCCATCATCAGCTATAGATTCATCCAAATGTGTAAGAGCACATCGAACATGACTGAGAATCAGACGAATTGTTGGAGTAATGTCAACATCGGATGACCGTAAAGTGGACAATATAACCTTGATACATTTTTTAGTTAAATTTCGAACACGTTGATCACAGTCAATAATCATCCTTGAAATAGTATTGACTAAGTCACCCGTTAATAATGGTACTTTTTTCAACTGTTGTGATTCAAGTAAACGATTGAGTTTGAGTATTTTTACACTAGATCCAGAACTGGCATTGGATATGGAAAGTGACTTGACAGGATCCACTCGGAGATCTAAGGCTTCTTTTAACGTTACTTTTGATGTCTTGAAAGTGGGCTTAGTAAGGTTGCCAGATTTCTTCACTTTGCCAACTTTCAATTTTGTCTTTTTGAAGTCAACATCTTTGTTCTTTTTCTTGGCCATGGATGAATGGCGTTGAAAAAGTCGTCAGGTTAGATTTAGAGTAAAAACTACAGACACATACAAAAAGGTTGAACAAAAATCAATCGGTAGAAATGGAGTACACACAAACAGAGAGAAAAGATCAAACGACAAACCAAACAACGTGCTTCTTCTTCGTGAAAATTTGATGACAGCAGCGCACCCTGTTACACAGCTGATCGATGTAATAACTTGTCTAACATCTTAAAATCAGTAACTAAACAATCTGACCACTTGGCCCGCAAACAATCAGTCGATTCATCTTATCTGATAATTTCATATAATTCAATATTTCGTGCCAACAACCAAGTCAAGTTATTCCCATCAATAAGTGAAAAAGAAAAACGATAAATAAAAAAAAACGTCTGAGGCACCGTAGCCAACAACAGTCACAATGTATACGAGGAAAAATAATCACAATAGTAATAGTGGTAACAATAAAAGTGCAAAAGAAATACGTCAAGTCATACGAAAAGAAGAAATAAGAAAACAGGAACAATTAATTCTTGAAAAGAAGAAACTGATTGAACAACAACTACAAAATCAAAAAAATACATTCTCAACAAGTACAATAACTGCCAGTGCAAGTCCATCGAGTAGTTCAACTCTTGGTGTTGCCGGTAAAGTTGATGTAAGTAAAGTCAAAAAACCGATACCGCTTTTTCATCGGCTTAGAAGTCAATTAAACATGCAAAAAAAAGTAAAACAACCTCAAGTAACATCTACTCAAGAGGATACTCTGTCATTTACAACTGCTTCATGTAGTGAGAAAGATGATAAAATAGTAAAGGAAACAAACGTACAAGAAGAAAAATTGAACAATGAAACAATTCTTCCTGTTGTGTCAAATGAATCTTCCAGCTCAACGACAAGCAGGTGTAAACAAATTGAATCTTGCGCAATATACGTTGCTATCAACTCCATTGGTGACGAAGAAGAATTGTACTTGACTTCGCAACTTGCAAATGATGCTAAATATTGTTGGTTGGCGGATAAAGACAGCTCTGACTATAAGTACTTTCGACATCGTGTGGAGCAATTGAGAAGTGCGAATAAACAACAAATGCTTGACCAGTCAAAAGTTAGTTCTGGTGAATTGTCAATTAACAGGGAGGAACCAGTTGAAGAAAAAGAAGTAGAAGAAGATGAAGATGGAGAAGAAACAAGAGAAGGAAGAGAAGGAAGAGAAAAAGATAAAGATGAAGATGAAAAAAAATTATCCCAAAAAGATGCTACAAAACAAACAACAACAAATTCGGCTAATGACTTGGTGAATTCATGTGATAAAAATGATAATTCGCATAATAACATTCCATCAGAACAAGTAAAAAAGAAAAGTCGTTGGGGTGATCCAAATGATACTATTGCACTGGATACTGGTTTAATTGAATATGCAAAACGTATTTATGGATCAGTTGATTTGCACGAATCCCAATGGAGACAACTAGAAGATCAGAGAAAGATGCGAATGTTGACTAATATAATGAAAGCTCGTAAAGAGTCAGTTTATTCCCTTCACAAGAGAAGAAATCAAGGTAAAGGTAAACAGGCCAAGAACAAATATGAATATGATTCAGATGAGGATACTGAAGGTGGTACTTGGGAACACAAGAAGCGCCAGCAAGAAATGGATGCAACAAGTAGTAAAGCTGAACAACTAACACAAATGAACAAAGGTAAACATCACATTGGTGACTTTTTACCTCCTGAAGAACTTGAAAAGTTTATCAAAGCTTGGGAACAGGTAAAGGATGCTAACGCCAGTCAATTGATGGAATCAGCTTATGAGCAGTTCAAACTAACATCTGACAACATCGGTTATCAAATGCTTAAACAAATGGGATGGAAGGAAGGACAAGGATTAGGCTCTCATCCTACAACTTCAAGGGTTGAACCGATCGCATCATCTTCCAATGCAGGTGATAAAAGTGGAATTGGAATCAAAAGACCATCTGAATTGACTGCCCAAGATGATGAATATGAAGCATATAGAAAACGTATGATGATCGCCTACCGCTTTCGACCCAATCCTCTCAATAATCCACGACGAGAATATTACTAATGATAGAAAAAAGTTGATTCATTATCACTCTTTTATTGTAACATTAAATGTCAATTGTGAATTAATTTATTTTTTATTCTTCATCATTCTCCTTCATTTACCTTCATTCTCTCTCTCTCTCTCATTCTCAAGTTACCATTTAAAAAGCACACACGCACTTTTTAATATTCAAGTGTGTACATTGATAAAAACCGAGGAATGTATTCATGCAAAAAATAAGCAAATGTGAGCTAATGACTTTATGCCCGGGGATTTTTAATCATCATTTCAATGTCTGATTGTACCATTTCCTTAACCAAATCTTTGAAAGATATAGATGGTTTCCATTTCAATTCATTTTTAGCTTTGGTTGCATCGCCAAGAAGAAGATCAACTTCAGCTGGACGAAAGTATCGTTCATTTATTTTCACTCTGACAATGTCTGTTCCTTTTTCGATACCAACTTCATTTAATCCATTGCCAGACCATTCAATTGATTTACCAATTTGTTCGAATGCAGCTTCAACAAATTCACGGACTGAATGAGTTTCTCCTGTTGCAATTACATAATCATCTGGTGTATTTTGTTGTAACATCAACCACATTGCTTGCACGTAGTCCTTGGCATGGCCCCAATCTCGTTTAGCCTCTAAATTACCAAGTTCAAATAGATTCAATTGTCCAAGGTGTATTTTGGCCACAGAACGAGTAATTTTCCTTGTTACAAATGTTTCACCTCGACGAGGAGATTCATGATTGAAAAGTATACCATTGACAGCAAACATGCCATAAGCTTCTCTGTAATTAATGACAGTTGAATGAGCAAATAATTTTGCACATGCATAAGGAGATCGTGGATGGAATGGTGTAGATTCATTTTGTGGAATTGCATGAACTTTACCAAACATTTCTGATGATGAAGCTTGGTAAAATTTAACCTTGTTTTCATATCCCTGAAGTCTTATTGCTTCTAGAAAGCGAACTGCACCAAGTCCAGTGACATTTCCAGTGTATTCAGGACTTTCAAATGATACTTTGACATGTGACTGAGCTGCCAAATTGTATACTTCATCAGGTTTTATTTGTTTTATCAAATGACCAAGACATAAACTATCACTCATATCACCATAGTGTAATTTGATTGATCCTGTTTGATGAGTAACCGGATTGTCATATAAATGTTCAATTCTACCTGTATTAAATGATGAAGAACGACGTATCAATCCATGTACCTCGTATCCTTTGGAAATTAAAAACTCTGCTAAATAAGATCCATCTTGTCCAGTAATTCCAGTGATAAGGGCAACTTTTCTTTCCTTATCGTCTGTTGTTCCATTGATATTAGTTGGCATTTTTTAAAAATTTGCTGAATCGATGATAATTAAACAAAATCAAACGGAAGTGTGTCGTGTTGATTTCAATACTGCCTATAAAGTTGTCAGCTTGATAAGCATACGTCAAAGATAAGGGCTGACATAAATGGTGGATGTTATTTTTTTCTTTGGTTAACGGCAATCGACTTATGCTCAGCTGAGTTGCTCGAAAGAATTTTTCAATAGATTCAGATGGCGACACATTTCGCACCAAGTTCGCCATTGAATTGTATGTTGTTACAGTACACTTTGGTGCTTTTACAGCACTTCTTAGACGGTCACATGTTGGTTTTTTGTCCTACTTGTGGTACTCATTTAACCCTTCAATCTGGACCTCGATCTCATGAATTTATCTGTTTAACATGTGACTACAAGTATCCCGTCAAAAGAAGTGTTGCATCACGAATATACCCAAAATTAAAGGAAGTTGATGAAGTACTGTCCGATGCATCAGTTTGGGAAAATGCCGATGCAACTGATGAAAAATGTCCCAAGTGTGAACATCCTCGAGCATATTTCATGCAAATGCAAACACGATCAGCAGATGAACCAATGACCAATTTCTATCACTGTTGTAACAAAGAATGTGGTTTTCGATGGAAGGAATAGGACTAATTAATTACTATTATTGGATGCGATCTTTATGGTTGCATGTATTGAATTAATTGAATCAATTGAAATTATCATTAGATGTATTGATCAAATTTTTTTTTGGAAATAAAAAGCTTTTATTACAGTTTGTCCAATGGAATTGCTTTGATTGGTATTGTTTCACACTGAAACACTGTTGTCACTCATTGTGATTGCCATGAAAGTAATGGAATTATAGCAGTCAGTAAGTAGCACTCATATGGTAATGAATAAAGCAGTGAATTAGTTGGTATCTATTGAAGTCCTGTTATTTTTGGGTAGTGAAGAAAAGGATGAATGAGGTAAAAGATAGTGATAGAGAGAGAGAGGAGAAGATGGATAGAGAGAGATCGAAAGATTCCCGACAGGACAAACGGGTTAAAATCACCTAAAGTGGCCGCTTAATCAAGTGTGCGACTCGTGTCTTTTGTTAAGGCAATTAAATCGCGTATTTCACAGAAGGAGAAAAGAGCAATATTAAACAAAGTTGATTGAAGTTATATCGCTGTGTTGATTCATATTTCATATCATTGCACCATTTGTAACAAATACAGTGAAGCCAATTCAATTGGAATTCGGAGTGAGCCAAATATAATGAGATAATAGAATAATAATAATAATAAGAAGAAGAGAGCTAATGATGTTGAACGTTCTTCACAAAAAATTTTGTATTCATTCAAGTGTGATGAAACCACAGTAACTTGGTGGTAACATAATCACCATTCCATTTTAAAATTGCATTAACACTAGGAGATGATGAAGCTAAGTGACAGGAAGTGAGAGAATGTGAGACAGGAGTAAAATCAATTCTGTCCAAGTCTCAGTCTAATTGGGATTAAATGTATCGAGAGAATTGAATCCCATCGATAATTGGATTGAGGATTGAGGATTTACTCGATTGGTTCTAATGGTCAGTTTAAATGATATCATGCCATGGACATCGGCCAAGTAACAACCAAAGAAAGGAATGATTGGAACAATTTCGTCAATTGATGAGCCAAATGCACCTTCAGAATGAGGAATGTCAAGGTATTGGATGATGCTGTAGTTGTAGTTGTTGTTGTTGTTGTTGTTTTCATTATTGTTATTATTATTGTGAATTTGCACCTGGTTGAGGTTAATCTCAAAGTGTGTCAATGTGTGTGATGAGTCAGTTAATTGGGTTCATCTGATCACAAGTGCAATTAACGGCGGGCAGGAGAGAAAAGACTCCCCGGGTGGCCAAATGTCGCCTCTTCATCACTTATTGAACCACATGAAGACTACACCGGCGAAAACAACACCGACGATGACCATGACGATTATCATCTTCATGTTTTTCCACCAGAACTTTGATTTTAGAGCTCCAGCTTGTTTTTCAAACATTTCGGCTCCTTCTTTCAGGGCGTCAGCTCTTTCGTCCAGCTGAGATATCATGGCATCTCTTTCAAGAACCTTTTCAACATTGACTCTCATTATTTCGGTAACTTCGTCAACTTGTGCTTGTGTTTGTTGCATACGTCTTTGGGCAATCAAGACATTTTGACTGATCTTTGGAGCATTTGGATCTTCTTCTTGCTCTGGTTCTGCCTTTTCGACGTCCTTTGGTTCTTCCTGTTTCTTTCCCCTGTCAAATGGCATTCAGATAATTTAGTCATCTTTAATGGATATCTTATACCTTACAATGTAACTATATGAACAAAGGACTACTTACATGATTACTATTTGACGACTTGTTAGGCCTGAATATCACAAGTTCAAGTTGAAAATATTCGTTGTATGTCAAGAGTAACTCACGTATTACCCTTTTGTCAGAGGTTCTATCTGTACACTTGTACTCTCTGTACTCTCTGTACTATCCCACTTTCTCTCTTCTCTCTTCTTTCTACTCTCCTCTCTCTTTCTCTTTCCTCAGTCTCCTATTGACTCTTTACGAGTCTCCTTGTATCCTTGCTACAGTCAGAACGACCGTCGAGTCCAGCGCACGCGTTAGTACTTAGAACAAATCGATATCACTCTCAGGCAAAGATGCACAGTCATCGGTGAACTTTCTCCTTTTACTCACTTCTCATTCTACTATTTTATCTCGGAATTCTCTTTCTTTTTTTTTCCTTGCCATAGGCACTGGCTATGCGTGCATGGGACATTCAATCCACGTGCATCATCCACTTCGAGCTTGGCCAAAGTCAGCAAAAAGAAAAAAAAGTACTTTTTATCTACGCTAGATGGACATAGTGAGAGCAACATTTTTATTTGTACTCTTCAGCGAAAAATGGCCATCGACAACGATCAACCTTCTTCTCGTCAACCACCTCCGGAATCAATGATGAGCCCTTTCATGGCATTGACATTTTATTCAATTGCCATGATTGCTGGTCCCATTGTTGTATTTTTTATTGGGAAAAATTTGTCAGAATTCTTAAATATGACCGATAATGGTAACCCGTATGGTGCGGTTGCTGCCGTAATCACTGTTCATGTTGTCCTCATTGCTTTCATCATGAGAGCATTCGATGAAGACAAAGATAAACCCAAAGTTCCAGCGAAGAAAGATTAAACTGATGGTGATCATGGTCTTTCAAGTCACGCTCACATGGCAAAGCCAATTCTAGCTACTCAATTAGTCAAGACACCATACATAAACAATATGCAAAATCTTTTGTAAAATTTTGATTTTTCCAATTTAATTCCAGAATTAAAAAAAATTTGATATTGATCTATGAATCATTATTCAACATTCAACTATCAAAGTACAAAGCATTGAAAGTTCATGTATTTGTAGACTTCGACTGCTGAGTCATGCAACACTATCTGTGGGTGTTGTATTTTTATTCTTTACATTCTATATCATGAGTAGAAATCAATTGTTATTTCTTCTTTCTGTCGCTAGTGCACTTGGGACAATACCACTTTCCTTTAGGTTTAGATGTTAAACCAACGCAACCAAAGTGAAACCATTCGATTGGACAGTCTGCATTGTCACATCCAATCATCTCACCATAAGAAACTTGGTGACAAATACAATAAGTTGGCTCATTAGGGTCTACTGGCATGTCAAGCACTTCTGTCGAAGTTGTTGTAAGAGGTAAACCAAGTTCAAGACCTTTTTTAGTATCAGGATCTTCTTTAATAACATTTTTAGGATTGAAAGCAGAACCTTTTTTATCACGTCCACGAGACTTTTTCTTGCCATCGTCTGAATGTCCACCATTTCCACCGCTAATTTGTTTTTCTTTCATGTCTGCTTCCAATTTGGCCAATTCTGAGTCAAGTCTACGAATATGCTTATCAACCATTTCATATGTTTGCATAGCAAGTTGTACTTTGTCGTCAGAATAGTCTTTTGCCTTATTATACAAGTCTTGAATTTCTTCAAATTTAACTGTCATCTCTTTTGATGACATCTTTGGCGCATTTACCAAGTAAGCATTGGCCAGATCTTGCGCTTTTTTCAACCGGTCTATTGTCAAAGAATAATTATATCTATATGATTAGTTCTGTGGTTCACTTTTACTTTACCAATAGCAGAGTGTCAATAAACATACCTTGAGTCCTTTTATCCAGATCAAGCATTAGCGTGAAGTTTCTCTGCAAGTCTGCAGGAAGTGGTTCAAGACCTATGATAAATAATAAATGGTTAGTTGAATTTAAATTTTTTAGTCAAACCAAGGTATACTAACTGTCCAAAAAGTGTTCCAAGTAAGGAATTGCCATGATGAAGAACTGTCAATGATTACGACGACAAATGGCGCCTTTTCAATGACATCCAAAGTAATGAGTAATCGGTCCACGTTTTTTGTTAAATTCATGTGTGCCACCTGGTGATTAACCTGTGTTATTGTTCGAACATGAATCGCGTGCTGTTGACTCGCTTGATTCCAATTTCAAATCGCTATCAAATTAAGGATGGAATTATTTTCCAATCAAGAACTTGTTCTCATCAGGTAAGAAAATTTTTCCATGGGTCAAGTAAATACAACTAATTCTATTTCAATTTAGACCCCAGTTGTTGTTCTTCCAGCAACTAGAATTAATCTTGAAGATAATCAACTCGGTGAAGATATCGATGATTTTCTCATGCTCGATGGTGATTTTAAATTTAAAGGACAGAAATTCAGTCCAAAATCTAAAGATATTAACTTGAATGAAGAGGATATTGAGGAAAGAAAGCATCGTAGTTATTTATATTTTCAAAAGAATCTCAAATCTTACCTTCATGCTTGTATTAACACCAAACGAGCAGCTAAAGCACATCAAACATTCATTCGATTTCGATACATGACGAAGAATAAATCTACACGAAATGAAGATTTACAATCCAAAATAGATACATCAGACTACAATATTATGATTCGTGCATGGGCATCGCTCGGTAGATTGGATAAAGTTAAAGAATTATTTCGATTGATGAAAATAGCCAAAGTAGAACCCAACATGCAATCTTATGGTTTGTACCTTTTCTGTGTATCTAAACGCAATTCATATGATCCTAAGGCATTAAGATCGTTAATCGATGAAATGAAAAAACATGATTTTCACCTAAGTCGACTTTTTGCCGACTCTAATCTTCATCATGATGAAGAAAAACTAGTCAAAAAACTCGTTAAAACTCATTGGCCTGATATTTCATTTGCTCAAGTTTCCCTGGAAGAAAATTATGATTGCGCGCTTTTGAACAAATTAAACGATTCTGAAAAGAAGTTTTCAACTTTTGACATCCCTGTTGCCTTATTGAGAGAGAGGAGAAACGAACAGATCGAATATGAGAAGAAAAGCTTCATAACTTTAAAATCCGTTTACATAGACAAGAAAATATCTCCCGGTCAGCTTGACCATTCGATGAAAGTATGGAACACCCTGGAAAATCAATGGCGAAGTCAATTGCGTCAAATTTTAAATAAAACAATCAGGGAAAAATCAGTTGAGTTTATCAAACACAATGGTATCAACATTTATCCGTTTCTCGCCTCTGTCGATCACAATACCCTCACTGAAATAGTTCTTGATGAGCTGAGAAATTTGATTTCACTGGTTTCCGAACACTACAGTCCACCTTTTGTAACGATGTGTTATCTTCTAGGTCAGCGTGTTGAGAATGTTTCTATGAGTAAAATTAAACAAAAACACGCAACTACCGAAGCAATCAGCCAAGTTTACGACTCATACTTGCAATACATGGCCGGACAGAGAAGTTTCAACTCACGAATTTTCATGGAAAAGAAAGCGCAAGAACTCGGTGTGAACTTTAAATCTAACTTTGATGAAATGGCTTGGTCTTATAACATCTGCGTTAAAGTTGGCCATTTTTTGTATAATATCATCCTTGAACACATAACTATCGACCAGAAATTGTTGTTTCCTAAACAAAAGTCCAAAAAATTTAAAATCATTCAAACTTACTACAATACGACAGCGACTAAAATTCATAAATTAATTCGACCAAATAATTTATTTCTCAACTTATCAAGATCTCTCAGAGCAAGAGAATTAATCTTTGATTGTGATTGTCTTCCCATGATTTGTCCTCCACTTCCCTGGGTTTCTTCCAAAATTGGTGGATACTTGCTCATGTCAAGTGAATATATTCGTGAATTTGATCGAGTTTCACCTTTCCTAGGATCTTATGATTCTTCACCTTCTCCAATTTTAGATTCTTTAAATGCCCTGCAAATGCAACCTTGGAATATCAACCAACCTATTCTTGACTTGATGATTCAAATATTTAATTGTAATGGTGACTTAAGTTTGGATATTCCACTTCACTCATCAGTCATGCCAGTTGCACCCAAGTACAGTAAAAACTT
Source organism: Hemileia vastatrix (assembly GCA_030280995.1). Taxonomy (NCBI): domain Eukaryota; kingdom Fungi; phylum Basidiomycota; class Pucciniomycetes; order Pucciniales; family Zaghouaniaceae; genus Hemileia; species Hemileia vastatrix. The sequence continues at coordinate 172,136 of JASXTE010000042.1, read as the reverse complement.
GTCATCGGTGGAAAGAGCTAAACGTGTTAAAGAAATTACATTGATTGAAAAAGCAAGAGCCGAAATGTACAGTCTATGGTGTGATTGTTTATATAAATTATCCATCGCCAATCATTTTCGTGACAAAGTCATCTGGATGCCTCACAATCTTGACTTTAGAGGACGAGTTTACACTGTTCCTCCTCATTTACAACATCTAGGTTCTGATGTATCGCGTGGATTACTTTTATTTGCTACAAAAAAACCATTAGGACCTAATGGTTTAAATTGGTTAAAAATTCACTTGATCAATCTAACTGGTACGATGAAACATTCTTCAAGTGATGAAAGATTAAACTACTGTAATGAAATATTAGATAAAGTATTAGCTTCGGCCAAAGATCCGATGAGTGAAGAAGGATCCTGGTGGAAATCGAGTGAGGAACCATGGCAAACACTCGCTTGTTGCATGGAAATAGCCAATGCAATCAATTCAGGACTTGGTGAATCATACCTCACTGGATTCCCAGTTCATCAAGATGGTTCTTGCAATGGTCTTCAACATTATGCTGCTCTCGGTAGAGATCAATTTGGTGCTGAGTCTGTTAACTTACAAGCTTTTGATCGTCCTCAGGATGTCTACAATGATGTGGCTAAACTTGTAGAACAAGAGCGAATTAAAGATGCTGCAAATGGTAATCAACTTGCTTTGGCTCTCGATGGTGTTGTTTCTAGAAAAGTTGTGAAAAGACCTGTCATGACTTTTGTCTATGGAGTTACACCTTATGGAGCGAGAAAACAAGTAATGAAATCCATCGAAGGACTTCCAGGTCTCTCTAAAGAAAGAGAACTTGCCAATTCTGACTATTTGGTGAAAAAAGTATTCTCCTCTCTTCAACATATGTTTACAGCTACGAGGGAAATTCAAATGTGGTTCAATGCATGTGCCGATGTGATTTCTAAACAACTCGGTCAACCCATAAAATGGACAACTCCACTTGGATTCCAAATAACTCAGCCGTATATTAAAATCATTCAACCACTTATGGCTGAGCACAAGTTAAGCTTTGAATGGAAGATAAATTCTTACAAACAAAAAAATGGTTTTCCTCCAAATTTTATTCATTCACTTGACTCATGCCATATGATGTTGACTGCCTTGAGGTGTGAAAGTTCAGCCATTAATTTTGTCTCCGTCCACGATTGCTTTTGGACTCATCCTTGTGATATTGAAAAAATGAGTGAAATACTAAGAGAAGAATTTGTTTCCATGCATTCTTTACCCATCATTGCTGACTTATCTGACTCATTTGTTCAAACTTACTCCAAAGAATTATCTCAACTGGCAGCCAAATCACCTGAACAATTTAACTCTGCCATTGAAACTTTAGTCACAGTTCCTCCTACAGGATCATTTGATTTGAACAAAGTCTTAAAATCACCTTACTTTTTCGGATAAGGTTGAGTTTAGAGTGTTAATTTTATTGATGTTTGATTTCTCATGTCAACATCAATAAATCAATGACTCGGCTGATTTATCAAATGCAATTTATTTACTTAATATTTGTGTGCACAGCACTGACAGTCGGAAAAAATAAAAAAAGAATCCAGCCAGGTGAAGCAATGCATTGAAATCGTTTAGAAGTAAAAATAAATTTACTGTAGAACCAGACCTTGAACTACCGAAAGAAGTCCTATTGCGTAATCAACTTTAAAACTGAGGGACGCAGCTTTTGAAAGATACAATGTTTTACAAGCCAATCAGATTTCGTGTGCGCAGAATGATATTCATAAAATCTAAACTATGCTTTCGATTGCGATTTGAATATGAGTAAGTATACTACTAAGGTGTAAGTCATGTTGTCATATGACCTTTGTTGTTAATGTCGGCATCTGATGATATCCATTTTTTCAACCCCTTAGGATACTCCTGGCCGTGTAAAAGTCAAGAAATAAAAGATCAAATTATTGATTATTGATGATCTCTACACTACATACTTGACGACCTTTAACTGACCACGAGAAAAAAGGAAGTCAGACTTTTACTCAAACCGGTTCTTGATGACTGTGTCTCAAACTTTCACTTTTTTTACTTCTTTTTAATACCGATTTGTTATTTTCAGCAACAAAAATAGCAAATTGTATCTCCTCTTCAAACTAAGGTCAAATTGTTGCTTCACAGTTGACTGCCTCTTGTAGTTCATTTAGCCTTTGAACTGGAAAAGAATTCGAGTCAGTTAGACATTTGGATGAACACTTTGCCGCATCCAACTAGATGAGTCTTTCTACTGATTTTGAACAGTTCTATCAGGGAAAGACTTTTATTTAGAAACAAAAAAATCGAAATGTGTATCCAAACGGAACAACCTTCTATCACTTACGACAATAAGAACTATCCACCGAGCAACAAAGAACTTGAAGCAGAATCAAAAGAATTTGTTATTTCTCGTGAATTTAAATGGTTTTCAACTCGATTCTTCAATCGTCGAACTTTAAGTGGTGATCGAGCTCGATTTATCTATGTCGATGAAGATAGATATGGAATTGTCTGGCCAAATGTAACATTTTTCGTTGTCGCACATATTTTGTTCTTTTATGCATTGTACTTGTTGTGTTTGTACGAAGTTTATGGAGCTGCAATCTACGCTTGGTTCGTTGGAATAATAACATCTATTGGTATCAGTGCTGGAGCTCATCGATTATGGTCTCACAAAGCATTTAAAGCAACTACTTCTTTCAGAATACTTTTGGCTGCTCTGTTTACCGCTACAGGTGAAAATGATCTCTTTACCTGGGTGAGAGATCATCGATTACATCACAAGTACACTGAAACTGATGCAGATCCACATAATTCACGTCGAGGACCATTTTTTGCTCACGTTGGTTGGTTATTGACCAAAAAGCATCCCGACATCTTCTTGAAAGGAGGAACAATCGATAACAGTGATTTGCTAGCTGATCCAGTTGTATACTGGAACAAGAAATTCTACATTGTATGGTACTTGTTGCTTCGAATCTACATTCCCACAGTTATTCCAATGTTCTACTATCAACAAGAATTCCGTCTTTGTGTCTTGGGAACCATTACTCAGTACATTTTGGCACTTCATTCAACATGGTTCATCAATTCAGCTGCTCACATGTTTGGTGAACGTCCTTATAACAGTAAAATTCAACCACGTGAAAATTACTTTGTTGCTCTATTTGGTCTGAACGAAGGTTTTCACAACTACCATCATCAATTTCCTTGGGACTATCGAAATGCTGAATATGGAATTCGATGGTGGGACCCAGCAAAGTGGCTCATTCAAGTTGCTGCTTACTTTGGATTCGCTTATGATTTGAAAATTGCTTCAACTAACTTGGTTGAAAGTTGCAAAGCCAAATATGCTCCAGTTGAATTGGTTAAAACTGAAATTTTGAAAATCGACGACAAGAACAATAACAACAAAACAGATGTTAACATTGATGAAGAAGAAGCTAAGAAAAAAGTCAACTATACAGAATATAATTTCTATGTACACGATCATCCATACTTTGTTCCACATCCGTACTGTTCTGAAACTGCTGCCGACAAAGTTACTAACTTGAACGACTCTTAGAACAGTCGATCATTTTATTTACTCTTATCGGTTAATACTTTGTCTGTGTTAATTCTATTAAAAAAAAGAATAAACAATCAATTTTGGTTGTAGAAATAAAGATAGAATGCAAAAGAATTGATCAAGTTGACCATGAGATGAAGTTTACATTCTTTCATTGTGAATCAAAGTGAAGAAGGAAAGCAACAGTTGTAACATGTGTGTCCTTCTGTAAGAGTTCTTTCAACTGTCCTTGCGTGTCGACTTTACTTTGTTAAGGGATTATTTCATTAGTTGATCCTTCACTTCAACACAACTTTGATGGATCATCTTACTTGCATCATTCATGCATCTCACTATTCGAACCATTTAATCAGGTCGAAATACAATTTTAAAATAGTCATTCTCACTATCATACTCACAATGTCACTGGATAAAGGGAATATAAACACAGGCAAACACTTGACATGCAGTTAAACATCCTGTGCAGTTGTCACTCTGACAGTTTGACTCTCTCATTCTTTTACTCATGTTCTCGGTGCCAGTTACATAAATTTGTTCTATCTATTTGTTCATTTCTTCTTCTGTTTTTTGTCTGACATGTTTTTTGTATCTCATGTCATGTTGACTCTTTTCATCCTAAAATTATTGCTAATTATTCAATAATTATTTTGAGAAGGGTTCCACCTGACGGTTTGACCTTCAGGTCAATCTATTGATTATGAAATATGAGTGATGAAGATACTTTCCATGGCATTTAAATCAACAAGTTCCTCAGACTAAGTTTGTAAATTTGTTAATTTGTGAGTTTGTGACTCAGCTTTGCACTCACAACAATGTTATCAATATAAAAAAAGGTTATTCCGGTAATGAATTGGAAAAAATGCATGAGTAAGAAATTCTAGTTCATTTGTTGATAAAAATAATGACTGTGTCAAATGGCAGTATTTTATATCTAAATATGATTCTACTTTTGAAATAAAGAAAAGGTTAAAATGATGAAAAGTAAAAACAAAACAACAGACAATGACTCAAGCAGATGTTGTTGTCATCGGATCTGATGAAATTGCTGAAATGTATTCTGCGTAATTTTTAACAAAAACACCGAAAAATACGACTGGTCCAGTATACGATTCAGAAGTTGACCATTTGAAATTTTCCACTTTTTTGGTTTGATTGTTTTTGTGCATTATTGCATCTGCTCCTTGACAACAGTCCATTGGTTGATTGGATTGTCAATTAGCATAGAATTCACCTAAATTGTCTTTGGAGTCGACAGGTGATCGAGCTATAAAAAGGAATTCTTTGAATATTTCAGGTGAGGATGATAATTTGTTTTTGATTGTCAACTGAACTCGTTCTTTGTTACTGTAGGTCATTTTGTCCGATCAAATGGAAAATGAGCTGGCAGGTGCTCCAGAATGTTTCAAATGTTTACAAGCTCCAGATGGTGCACTCAATGAAATAAACGTCCGAATAAGATGAAACAAATTAAGACAAGTAATAAAAAGTAAAAACATGGGCAAACAACGGTCACGTAATGATTTACCAGTACTATCATTCACCTACCTGTGCGGCAGACATTTGTGATGGTGTAGACAAACACCTTAGGAGCTTGTGGACCATCCAAGAGATGCAAATCATTCAATTGATTTTCAATAGTCCCACAATTCACTCAAATTACCTCCAGGAAAAGCTTGTGACTCATGAGCCACTTGCAGCAACAAAAAAAATCACGGTGAAAGATGCAAAGAGAAAAAGATCAATTGATGTCATTGCTGTACTCTGCTTTCTGCTTTCTGCTTGCTGGATGCGATGGGCGAAGTCAATGAGTGAATGAAGACAAGTGAATTCGAATGCACTCAATGACTCAGTCTAACAAGGTAAGTACTAGAACATGTGATTGGAAGGTGATTTGAGTGGAAAAGGCCGGTAGAACCACTCGAATTACCCTGTTTACTCGCCTCCAAAGAGTTTCTCCTTTCATAGACATGATGTTTATGTTCAGACAGATAAAGTGAATTTACTACTCACTCAGTAATGAAGAAAAAGTTGGAATTTTATGAATTCTAAAGAATTTAATCAGAGAATCGGTGAGATACAAGATATGGCAGTTGAAAAATGTAAGATCACTTTTTTCCAGCGGCATGTAGTTCAAGTGCTCGTTGAGTGTACTGCTCTTTGACGGATGAAGGTGTTGATCGCCATTGACTTGACAGAGACTTCATAGTTTTAGCAACTGGTGCACCTTTACCATTTTCTCGGACAAAAAGATTGAACCCAGACATAGGAGAATTACGTCGAGCAATACCTGCTTCACGAATAGACTTGATCACTTGCCTCAAGGTGACCTTTTGAGATAAAATATCATTGTACTGGTTGTATGCTGGAGACAATGAATTTTGTTGAGATTTGGCAGCGTCTAAATATTTAGTCTTGTTTTCTTGACTCATATTTTTCCATTCTTCAGCCAAAGATTTTTGAATCTGAGGTAAACTTTGGCTTGGATTGTTGGCTTTGTAGATATCAAAATTTTGTTTGACATACAAATTGTAAGCAGTTGGAGCTCGAGGTGGTCTAGAAAGCAAATTAGCAATATTACAACCAGGAACAATTTCACCTTTAGCTCGTTTAGGACCTGATGAAGTTTTTTTGTTGGTAGCTGATGCAACAAGAGATCGAGCAAAGATACCACCATTCATCCATGAGGATAATTTACCATAAACCATCATTGATGCTGACATTCTGATATAAGTGTGTATCGAGTGAGAAACAGAAGGAAGTAAAAAGATCACAACACGTTAACCAACGACCAAAGGAAAACAACGGACACTGTAAATCAAGAGGGCGCACAGAAAAACCAGATAAAAGAGTAAAAGGAGGAGGGAGATTCAAGTAAGACTCAGATGGCGATACCATCATTGACGCTGTGGGAGAAAAAATGTTTCCATGGAATTCATTCTCCCTGTTGGTTGTCTCTCGGTTGTCGCTCGCTCACAGACACTTTTCGAGCAAATGTTCATCTCGTACACTTCTCGTCTGACCTTACCGTTTCAAGTAACATTTGAATGAAATGTTTATTTCTTTTGCAATCATTTCTATTTGTATCATCAACTGACCAACTACATACTTTTAGTTCATACAATTAAAAGTTGAATCACTTTTTCATTAATTTATAAATTGATTCGATTTAGTAGGATTTTTTTTTCTGTTAATCTCGTCATCCTGTGTGTGTGTGTGTCTGTGTAGATACTCATGCGTACTCATTGTACCGACCAAGTCTTGCCAATCGAATTTTTACTCGACGCAACCGTCATTCTCAACTTATCATTTGACCAAATGGATAAACCGCCGTTTTTTTCACTTCAATCGGATTGTCAGCCATCCGTATGAGTCGTTCGGATATTGTGTGACTTACTCGCTTGTCTAACGCTATTGCACTTTCCATCAGCTGTTTCAAAACACCCTGGTCGTGTCTCCTTACTTTCCACTCCTCTTTTCCTCATCATTGCAATCATCATTATTATCACTAACTTACTCAACATTCTATAGGGAAAAATTTAATGAATCAGTTACAATCTTATTGATTCAATGTCGTGATATGATTAAATTGGTTCAATAATCGATCGATCGTATCGAACGAACCCATCTCAAGTCAATATCAGCTTATATTGAGAACAAAATCTATTTCATTAATGACTCATCTCACCGCCTTACCTTACCAAAGTATCTGTTATCCCACCAAATACATCTGGTTACATTTTTTTCATCATACATGGAAGACCTAATCAATTAGAAAACATTGCTGCCCATCAAATGACAGCTTATATCAAATCAACATAAGTGTTGGTAATAATCAATTAACCAGGCAGCCAAAAATATATTGATTTTTACGCTAAACTTTTTGAAAATACATTCAAATTGAAAATGATTTCTAGAATACGAAAATCATTTAGAGAATCATCATTTCGGGCGAGTTTTCGCCGAAAAAAACGAGATAGAATGGCAGACTCGTCTAAACCTCATGAATGGGAAGATGATGAAAAATCAGTTCGAGCTGGTGATTGTTCTTTTCCTGTAAAATATCTTGGTTGTGTTGAAGTGACTGAAGCTCGTGGTATGCAGGTATGTGAAGAAGCTCTTAGAATACTTCGAGCATCACGTCGTAGACAAATTAAAGGACAACTGTACGTATCTGGTGATGGCCTTCGAGTTGTTGAATTTGAAAAAGAAGGCCTAATTGTCGATCAAACCATCGAAAAAGTGTCATTCTGTGCTCCTGATCGTCAAAATGAAAAAGGTTTTTCTTACATCTGTCGTGATGGAACCACCCGAAGATGGATGTGCCATGGATTCCATGCAACTCGTGATACAGGTGAAAGATTGAGTCATGCTGTTGGTTGTGCATTTGCCATATGTCTTGAACGTAAACAAAAAAGAGATCGAGAACAAAACAATCAAGCTGCTGCATCGGTTGTCGTTACAGCTCATGTTGTTAATCAACAACAAAAACAACAAGAACAACAACAACAGCAACAACAACAAACGACAAATCGTGCATCTGTATCGACTGATTCATTCAAAAGAAACAGTACTTTTCGACAATCATCTATATTGGAAAGGTTGAAAGATCCTCAAGTTGCCAAACCTGAAGTTATCAAACCACCAGCTAAACCTGTGGTCAATCCTTATGCCATTGAAAGACCACATGCTACCCCACAGCTATTAGAACGTCAGGGATCTTTTCGAGGTTTTTCAACTCTTTCATCTGCATCACCCTTCAAGAGACAATTATCTTTACGGCTGCCTTCCAATATTGTTCGACAGAATCGTTCTCCATCACTTTCTTCTACCGGCAATGATGGTCCTTCAGGTGGTTATTGTAATAGCAGTTTGGTTACAAGTCCACCTAGTACTGTAACCAATCGAACAAATGGTACTGATGACAACATATCAAATGGCTGCTCACCTGTTAAACCTAGTGATAGTTCGATGGATGCCATTACATCGTCTTTTTCCAACATGACAACCAGTTCAAATAACACTGGTCTAACCAATAATTCACCAATCAACAATACATCCATCAGTGAAATTTGTAAAGAAATGACTCAAGAGTTAACCATTTTATCTGGATTAAAAGACAATTCCAAAGATAATAATTTGAATATCACTCATTCTGGCAACTCTGATATTGCCCGTAATTCGAATTATGTCTCATTTTGTGATGCTAAAACCGTTGCTTCATCATCATCATCATCATCAATTCTCACGTCGGCGCAGGGTAAGATACACTTGTTCTAGAATTGATAAGTTCTTCTTTCAATCCTTTGTTGTGTTTGAAAGAGAAGAACAGATTGAATAACTAACTTCATTGTTTACCTTACAGGTACTTGCGGTTCATCTGGAGTAAATTCAAATGATGCTACTTTTGAATGTATGACCGTTGGCAATTTACCTCATTCACCTAAAGAACTGAATACGATGGAATCTAATTTACCACAAGCAGTAGTTGTACCTACATTGTCAACTTCAAGTGTTTCCCGTTCTCCTTTGAATCGAAAACCTTTTCCTCCTTATGCAGCTCGCAGCATGAGTTTGACTGGTCCACATTGTATCGAATCAAATTTAGCCAATGTCAAACAATCAAAATGTTCAGGTGCACCTGTTCCTGTAAATTTCGATCCCATGACCAGTACAAGTGATTCATTTAGGTCTACCAATCCTAAAATTTCTTCTATGTCCACAGCATTTTCCACAACTGTTGACTTGGGTTTTGTTTTTCCTACTTCTACCGATGATCCATTTGATGCTGAATGGACTGCTGTTGTTGCCAATAATTTGTCCTGTTCTTTAAGTCCATCTGATTCACCTTGTACACCTAGACAACAAGGTGTCAATCAACAAAATCCCGGGAATAGTGAAGTATTTCAATCGATTGATGGTTCAAAAAATACAAGTGAAAATGTAGAAAAAGAAATATTGTCTGAAAGTTCTACCAATCCTTTCGATAATTCTCTGTCACATGTGGTATCTGGTCATGAGTCTCCAGGTGTCAAAGGAAAACTTCACGATTGAATGATCAACATATTTACCTTAAGCACTTGCAAGTCACGACTCAACCTACAATTTGACGTTTGTTCTTTAGAACTATTTTATATTAATATATTTTTGTTCTTTATGTTACTTTTATTATTATTTTTTCCTCCTTGTCACTTGTAAGTGACTGCATTTTAAGTTACAATTATACTTTATTCAGACTGATTCTTATCTTTATCTTTAACCAAAAAAGAAGAAGACTAGCATTTACCACCAACGACCTTGAACATTTGACGTGTAAAATGCACGAATGAATCAACTGTCAAGTACATTGGCTATCGATCAACCATGGACAATGTGACTGAGATGATATGTAATTTTTCTTCTGGTACTAACATTATAATAACAAGGGTTGTGTCAATTCCCTCCTTCTGATGGTCCTTAAGTGTGACCTAAAGAAATCTTATTGATTAGTCACGAAATACTTGACACCTCATCAACAATTGGTGCCACTTCGAATTGTTAATTATCTTGCACCCTAACTTGGCACCAATGAATAATAATAATAAGTTATCTATTGACAAGTAATGAGTAAAATCAATCCAGTCAACTTTTCAATAGACTTTACTGATTGTTGAGTCAATTTTGATGTAATAGATTCTACCCACACTGCAACATTAAGAACATGTTCTTAGACCGAAAATTAAACTTATCCATGTCTCTATTGATATACTTTTGTTAGACTTTATGCGACAACACTTTGATTCTAAGTTAATATAGCTCGAATGGTGATCAAGTAACCATTTGTTAGTTGATAGCTATAATGTAGACACATTGGCGCAGTGACAACTTTTAGAATGATACTTTCAATGGGAATCAATGAAAAATCCTTCAATACAATCATCAATGGTTGAGTAAATCTCTAAAATGGAATGTCAAATTTATTACTAAAAATTCTTCATCCTTCTCTGAGCCTTCAATTTTTTTGGTTTATTCAACATCTAAATAATAAAATTTAAATTTCATTCATAACATATTGGACCGATATCTGCATTAAATTAGATGTTTGAAGTTCTTTGGCAATCGAGACTTCAAGTGATAAGTTGTAAGCCTCAGAAAAATTGAGTTAGCTTAGATGCCGATGAATTAAAGGCTGTCATCATGTTGGTCAGGCACGATTTTTGATTCTGAAAATCCGATCTTGTAGAATATTTGATTGATAGTTCTAGTCACAATATGACCAATAGTTGAACAAAGTACTCGTTACAATGTTGCCCTAGTGATACTTTTAAGAACATTCGGTGTGAGAGTAAACAGTATTGCCACTTTTCTTGGTGATAGTTCTACATTTACCTTGACCAGACGAGGAAAATGAATATGATTGACTACTAGCCATGTGAGATCCAAAGAATGATCCACCATCACCGAATTGATGGCCCAATTCATCAAAGAGAGAAAATTGATCACCGTGATCATGAGAAGGATGGTGATGATGACCATGATGAGGATTATTAAAGAAATTAAACTCTTCAGAATCCATTCCTTCGAATAAATCGTCAAAATCAAATCCAGCAAATTTGTGACCTCTTCCACCTTGTTGCTGGTGAAATGCATTGTCGAAATTTTTGAAAAAGTCATTCATATCAAAATGGAATCCATGATCACCAAATCCTCCATGACCAGGATGTGAAGAGTCTTCATGACCAAATTTGTCATATCTTTTTCTTTTTTCAGGATCAGAAAGAATTGAATATGCCTCTGCTATTTCTCTAAATTTATTCTCAGCTTGAGGATCTTTATTTTTATCTGGATGATACTGAAGTGATAATTTACGAAAAGCTTTCTTGATTTCTTTTTCAGAGGCATTTTTCTTTACTCCAAGTAATTGGTAAGGATCTTTCTTGCTAGCCCAAGTTAATTGAACAATTATAAGGAGTAAAATGCAGATATGTTTGATTTTCGTCATAATGATACGTATTCTCACGATAACAGAAGATAAATCAGGTGAGTCTGAAGGAAGGCTAAAGATGAATCAGCAGCAGCTGACTCGTGGATGTTTTGTATTTGACTGACGAAATTAGTGTCCCCTCGTGGCACTGTTTTCAAATTTACTCAACCGGCTTCAACAATGAATCAAGTGAAATCAAAGTGAATGTCTAACAATGTAAAAGTCATTGGATGAATCAAAATCCCTGTGACTTGATCTTTGGTTCATTGGAATGAATAGCCGAGAGAATTAACAAATATATCGATGATGGTATAACGACATTGTGAATGGAATCTCACGACAATCTGATTAAAGAAAAAATCGTCATCGAAAATTGTCCCGCATCATTTGATTGCCACGATTTGGTGGATCATCACGAATTGACTTGCATCTACTACAAATAACTCGCCTTTATCGAGTACAATTAGAAATACAACAGTGTTAACAGCTTTTGGTATCATCTTGTTGATCAAGTTGACCAAGTTGAACTACTTGATCTACTTGATCTCATCCATTATTTTTCACCCTGTGGGCCTTAAATTCGGTGACTTCCAGCACGTGGATGTTTTTCACCTGTTCACACTGTTTTTGTTCCTTCATGGAAAACTACTTAACCTTAAAAACAGAATTATAATTGTCCTTTCCACCTTTAATTTCTCTGCAGGATCATCGATAATAGTCGTGAATTTTCACTTTGACTCGTACGATGGATTTTTGATTGATTGTTCGGAAAGATTGAACAGATTACAATAATATTAAAAAGAAAACAATTGTATCATTTGTTAAAGTGAATAAATTATTGAGATTAACTTTGAATCTCAGATTCATCTGCATCTTTTCATATTGAATGATCTTTACTAAAGGTTAAAACATTGTCATGACAGATCTTTAAAAAAAGTCATCGAGTCAAATGATGTGAAGTGAACCAAAGTAGACATTCACCAGACTGTTTAACTTACCTGTATGATCAAACAGCTTTTTTTCATCAGACAAATCATTTTGCCGATCGATTGATTTGCTGCTTTCAAATTCAAACCGATCTTTTATTGAATAACCATTCGTTTGGATTAAATTGATCTTCTTCTTGAGAATTCCAAAGGAATGCCATTTATAGATCGAAATGGTAGAAAACAAGGTAAATGTTGGTGAGCATGATGATGCTGATGGTCATTGTGATAGATCGATTGTAAGTCACTTTAACTTTGATCAAACCGCCTCTAGAAACATGTCACAGCGAATGTCTTTAGATTGACATCATCAGCATCATCAGCATCATCACCATCATCACAAACCTGGCGATTTGATCGGTATCGAGCGAAAACATTGACTTTTGATTGAGATGGCACCATTAAATTGCACTTTAGTCCTAAAGATATCTCCAAATGGACTTTCTTAACTGAGTCATCAAGTGACCAATGTCAAGAGTTATCAAAAATGCCATTTTAAAATTAAACATTCAATTGAGTGAATTGATTTGACGCATTAAACTGATTGATGTTCAAACCTGTCAGTCTACTGAAAGATGACAAGATGTAGGTGGTTTGATGGTTAATCAATTGATAAGTTGATGTTTATGTTGCATCTGATAAATTCGCTTCACTCAACTTAACAACATGAACAATAAATTGAGTGGAAAAATATCCTCACAATTAGTTTCAACAGTAGTGGTGTATCAAATGATGCATCACTATAGCACATGTATTGATACCTTTTGTGTGTTGAAGCATATAACTTTATGATTGAATTGATCTTACGTAAGGTGAAAATGATTGAAAGGTGAACATCTGCGTAGGAAAGGAAAAGGTTAAAAAAAATAAGGTTTTTTCTTTTGCAAGTTAATTCTGACTTGACTGTTCTGGTTTGCCTGTGTTTGTGTGTGATAAGTGATTCACCTGTTTGTCCTTCTTAATTCGCACAACGAGGCGGATGCATCTGATGCATCTGATGTAGTTGTTTGTGGTAGTTTCAAGTTTTGTACATCTCAAGTTAGTCAGTCAGTCAAGTCTGTACCAAGATTGTCTCTCCCTTTGCTTGTGCCTCTTTCAATCCGCCTTTTGCCTGGAAGGGTCGACACACAGAACACGTTTGATGCAAGAGGAAAGAGATTTCCTTCCAGTGAGTTTTCCAAGTAATTCAATGCAATGAAAGAAAGAAAGAAAGAGAGAGAAACTTGCTCCTTACACCTTGCTAATGCATCCCTCCGAAAGAAGATGCTTCTGGTTTTGACCAAGTCTTAACTTCATCCGTTATTCTCTCCATCTCTGGCCTCTCTTTCTCTCCTTCTCTCTGCTCAAAGTCAATAAGTCAAAAGCACAAATAGACACATTATCCTTTGCATTGAATGGAAAATTGTGACAAATGATTGTACAAGTTGTAAAAAAAGCAAGCATCAAATGATTGAAATGACCCTTGTCTCGGATTATCCGACAATACTTGGGTCACTGTAAAACGATCAAATTAACCGCAAGCCACAAATTGCACACACACATAAGTCACAGTTGGATGTTTAAACTTGCTTTTTACCTGGTACTTTGCTTGTTCTATCAATAAGTGTCAACCTTGACTTATCTGACGTTTTTTCCGCTTTTTTACTTTTTTACTTTTTTACTTGTTCATCCTAAACTTTTCTAACTTTAAGGATTCATTTGGAGAGACTTTGTTGGAGGAAAGAAAAAAACCAGTCAATTTACTCGAGTGAGACTTTGAATGTAATTTCAGTGGAAGAGAGAGAGAGAAAAAAAATAACAGACAGAATAACATCATTTCGCTCTTTCCTCCTCATCACTGATACACTTATCCTACAATGACTGACTCACTGACTGACTGAGAGAGTGGTATTTGTTGAAGTTGACTTATTTTTGTAACATCTAAAAGGAGGATCAAGTGCAATTGATTCAGTCCACTGACAAAGTTTATTGTGACGACTGGACAATCTAAACAGTGGACAGTCAACAGTCAACAGTTAAACAGTTCATCCTTTGACAATGGTGTTTGGTAAAGTCGATCTTTTGAGAGGATAAAAGGGTTTTTTTCTTTCTTCTTCCAAGTGGCCGGTTTACTTGATATAATTCCTCCTTTCAACGAATTGGAGCAGATTCCAGTTCGCCGCCGCCGTCACTCGGAGGGCGTCGCTGATGAGCTGGACCAGCTGAGAGCTGTGAATCAACCTGCATCCTCAACCATCATCTCACTTACCATCCCAACTTCGACCTGGTCACACACACACACACACATTCTCATACATTTTCATACATAATCAACAACTACTTTTTCGACTTGTCTTGTTTCAACAGTCATCTTAATTTTCGTCCACTGTTGTGTGTGATCGCATACCGCGATGCCACAATATGGTACGAACTCGTCTACAGGTAAGTTCTTGTCATTATAATGAATCAGTCTTCACTTTCCGACTTTTCCTTTAATATTCAACTCTTCTATCCAAGTATATAATTTTAACATCAGTAAATCTACTTGTCATTCTAATTCTAATTGTCTATTCCATCTCTTGTTGTCCCTTTTTTTGTGTGACTCATTGTCTTTTGGTCTACTTTTACCTTTGTACTTAAATGGTCACTTAACTTATGATTCAAATCATGCTTTTATAAAATGGCATCAAATTGTAACCACATTTACATAATGTTCAGGTTCTCTTGTTGTCTATCTTGACGGCAACTGTAGTCCTCAATGTTGTCTTCATCGTTGACACTGGAAAAAGAGTGTATCAACAGCAACAATTAACTTCAGCTTCATCTCAACAACAACAACAACAACAACAAGCAATTCATAGTGCATTTAATTCTATTGAAAATGATGATGATTTATCATCATATTTTAATGGTGGTCAAGTTAGTAAGAATGGAATTTCATCTGATCTCGAAATAGATTTGAATATTATTTCATCCAAAGAATCAGTACGAGTTTTAATTGATTCAGCAGTAATATTTGATTCAGCATCTCATTCATCATCACCATCAGAAGATCCTGGTGGTGATACTGTAGTTGACAATGGTTTTGCAGCTGCAGCATCTGCATCTAAAGGACACATTGAAGATGAATCAACTCGTGGAATTCACGTTCTCGTCCTTAATCAAGCCACTGGTTCAATTATGGCATCACGTGTATTCGACACTTATTCACCCAATGAAGATGAAGCAATGTGTTTATTTCTACGAATGGTTTCACCAGGTAGAATACTTCTATTTGCTATTCGTGATGAAGGTACATTTGGTTTAAAAAGTCGTGCTCGAGAATTATTAACTTCACTTGGATCAAATTATGCTCAATCACTTGGTTGGCGAGATACATGGATATTTGTGTGTAAAAAAACTTCTGCTTCTGAAGGAAAATCACTTGGTGAAACTATTTCAAAATCTCCTTCATTTGATTCATGGGCTGAAGCATCAATTTTATCTTTAAAAGTTCAATTGGATTCATCTGCATCAAATGATTTAATATCATGCTTTGGTAAAGATGAAAAAAGAGTTGAATTTTGTTCTCGAATGGAAGGTTATGGTTCTGTATGTTCTTGTGACGATCCTGTTCCTATCAACTTTCAACCTAAAAGGGTGAGTCTTTTTTCTTTTTTCTTTTTGTTTTGACTTAATCTTTTGTTCCAAAGTCTTTACTCTCATAAAATGATTTTATTTTTTTCTCTTCTTCTTTCTTCTCATTTTATCTTCATTTGTTTCATTTGATGTGTTTGTGTGTCCACTTCACTTCACTTCACTTAGACTGGTTAAACTTTTTTTCTACTTGTTACAAGTAATATTTCATTTTCCCTCTTTAAACTTTGACACTCGTGAAAAACAATGGACTGATTCATTCATCGGTTGCATGATAGACGGGTTAAAGAGATTACAGACATGAAATAATAATAATAAAACAGGTGAAAGGATACTTTTACTTCGGGAGTGGTGGTCAGCATCTTTCCTTTATTTCTTCATTTATTTTTTTCCATTTTTCCTTTCCTTTTCCTTTCGTTCTCTTTTTGACATTTTGGCCTTTTTCATTTGTGCACTTTTTTTCACTTTACTCCTCGCCGTGTGTCAGTATCATTTTTTTTCTCCTTCCTTTTCATTCATTTTCATTCCTGATCTTTATTTCAATCACTCTCAACCACTTACATTTGTACTCTTTTTTTTCGTTGATTTAGTTTGTCTTTTTTATTTTTTCCTTCTCTCTCTCTCTTTGCTCCGTCAATGTTTGAATCACGACCAACTGTTAATGGTGTTAACCACCCTACGCAATTTACCATTGATAAATGTAACTTTTCAATTCACCCACTATTTTAACTCTTTACTTTTTACAATTGATCGCCTTGAGTGATGTATATTATTTTCATTTGTTTGTTGACTTTTTTTTCTCCTTCTTCTTCTTGTTTATTGTATTTTCATGTACTTTTGTTTAACTTATTCTCCTTACTCTTTGTCCTTTCTTTACTTTCACCCACAGCTTCCAATTGAAAATTTAATGGCAAATGTCCCAGTGGCCATAATTGCATCAAACCGTCCTCATTATTTGTACACCATGTTGAGATCTTTACTTGCAACACCTGGAGTTAACAAGTCCAATATAGTTGTTTTCATTGATGGATTCTTTCAAGAACCTCTTTTAGTAACACAGTTGTTTTCACTCAAAGCAATTCAACATGCACCACTTGGAAGAAAAAATGCTCGTGTATCTCAACATTACAAAGCAAGCTTAAAGGCTATATTTTCACTTTTTCCTCATGCTAATCATGCCCTTGTCTTAGAAGAAGATTTAGATGTATCACCAGATTTATTTGCTTACTTTTCTCAAACACTTCCATTGTTAGAAGATCCTTCACTTTACTGTATATCTGCTTGGAATGATTTAGGTTACGAACATTCAGTTAGTCAAGATCCTTCCTTGTTGATGAGAGTTGAAACGATGCCTGGACTTGGATGGCTTCTCAAACGAAGTCTATTTAATGAATTAGAATCAAAATGGCCACCAGCAGATGTTTTGTGGGATTGGGATATGTGGTTAAGACTTTCATCTGTTCGTAAAGGTAGAGAATGTATTATACCTGATGTTAGTCGTACTTACCACTTTGGATCATCTGGTTTAAATATGAATTCGTTTTTTCATGAAAGATACTTCAAAAATCATGCATTTAATCGTATTTCATTTGTTGATCTTTCTAAATCACTTATTCATATGAAACAAAATCCCTATGAACAACTTATGAAACAATTAATTGTTAATGCGACAATTTTACCTTTTGATCCATGTGATTTACACATTAATTGGCCAGAATCTGGTTTATACTTGTATACTTTTCAAATGAAAACTATTACCGATCAAAGTGGTTGGCTAAGAATTGCCAAGTGCCTAAAAGTTTGGGATTTAGATGCTCGAGGTTCACATGGTTTAGTTTATCGATTATTTCCTAAACCGCGAACTCAATTGCTAGTCATTGGTGTACCATACTCAAGATACAGTAAATTACGACAACTGTACATAAAATCATCATCAACTTTTTCTACTTCGTCCTCTTCATCCGTTGTCAATGTTAATGGTGCCAACTTACATGCGTCTCGTGAGCAACACACTTGAGTCAAATCAAATAACATCAACTGCAACAACAACAACTGCAACAACAACAACTGCAACAACAACAACTACTATAAGAACAACAACGATCAACAACAATCAACTGATTGCTGCTCCAAATGAAGGATTCTACGGTGACTGGAGACAATCGTGATCACTCTTCAAGTCAATTAAATTGTTTACTTGATGAAGAAAAAAAAGTACACTACATTCATCACTGACCTTCATTGTGCGGTTTAAAATACTAATTTATTGTAATATAGAGTAATACAACTGAATTAAATCAATTTTCTTTTTCAAGTCAACTAAAGGCACTTTCATTTGTTTTTCCTTTTCCTTCAGCATTGTTGTCACTTGTGTGGGCTGTTTAAGTTGCCATCAACTTTCACTAGGATAAATTGTTCAGGGTTTGGCAAGACGGGAGTTTTTGTATGATTTTTTCTTCATTTGTGTATCTAACAGATGAAAGAAGGAATGAGATTACGATTGAGCAAATACTGCAACTGCTTCATGGTGGTTGTAATTGTATTAGTTATTCAATGAATTTGTGGTGAGCCTGTGACAATTAGGTCAACAACAGGATCGCTTTTCAAGGCTGTATCAATCACCAGATAATTGATTCATCTTTCGTTTCATTAAGAATTGTCCTTAATCCGACTTTGTAAGTAACAATTGATGCATGGTCGAGTTTACCTGGTGCATTCCAAAAAGATCGACCAGCTTTTTTTCTTCTTTCTTTTTGGCAAATGTGAGTAAAGTCGTCCATTCCATCATCAGATAAATTATACAGTTCTTTTCGTTGAATTAACGAGCGCTTTTCAACAGTCAATTCATAAGCATAATCAAAAAGTGCCTGAGCAACGCCTTTAGCAGTAACTTGATCATGTTGACCATGATTATTTTTAACAGTTGAGTGAATCACTTGTTGCATTCGGGAAAGAGTCATTTCATGCCTTTCTTTGGCTGTTACAAGTGGTACGACCGGCAAAGGTTTACCAGTTGATTTGATGTTGTTGCTGTTGCTGTTTGTTGATTCTTTATTTTCTTTGGGACCACTTGAACTTGACTCATCTTTTTTACTTCTGTGAAAAGGACTTTTTTGACTTTTATTATTGTTACCATGGTGATTGACAATCAATTTGCTCTTTTTATCCTCAATACTTCCATTTGTAGTATTTGCAGTATTTGCAGTTGTTGTTGTTGTTGTTGTCGACATTGTCGGCGAATATTTGTGACAAAGTGAATTCTTGGCAACATTTTTGCTCTTTCTACACGATGAGTCATCCGATACTGGACAAGATGAGGAGGAAGAAAAAGAAGAAGAAGAAGCAGCATCAGAGTGCTTTTTAGAGGTAGAGGTGTTTCTTTGATCATTTGGTGGGGAAGTGCATTCTTCAGTTTGGTTGATTGATGTGAGTCTCTTGAGATATCTTTCGGCAGTCGCAGACCCGGCGGCCAGAGCTCGATCACCGACAACTGGATCAAAGTTGTCACTTATACCATCGGATGCAAATATAATAACATCTCCTTCATCAACAAGTGTCATTGCAACAGTTAAATTATCTAACACTGGATCATTGTTAATAACTGGACCAAGTGCACCACAAGTGTCACTCATATTACGATTAACATGAATATTGTGAGATGCTTCAGTAATTTCTCTTACTCCAAATTTAGGTGAATAAACATAACCAAAAGAATCACCAACATTGCAAGTAACTAAAATCCATTTGTTAGAATTAGCCAGTTGAGCAGTAACACCAACTGTGAGAGTAGTTTGTGATGCATTATCATCGGATAATATTAATGTATGAGCAGCTGTCATAGATCTTAAAAGTGAAATAGCAATTTCTTTGGTGGTTGTGACACCTGATGTACCATTAACTCCGTGGTAGATTGCTTTGTTCAAGTATTCCATTGCACCACGAATGGCACAAGTAGCAGCAATGGCTGATCCATTGCCCCAATTGACGCCATCGGCAATAGCTATGATTGCCGAATTAGGACGGACTGATAAAGCAAAACAATCAGCTATTGGTTCACCTGCTCTTGCACCTGTTATTGGATGCTTTTCGTAGAGAGATTCACTAATTCCATAAGCAAATTCTGGCACATAATTTGACCAGTTGGTTGATCCGGCAATAATATCACCACAACTGACTAATGACTCTGGTGGTAAAGGAAGTGGCTTACGTGATAAAATAGAAGGAAGTTGTAATGATGAATTGTAGGAAGAACAAGAAGAATTTGATGATACGGACTTAACATTAGTTTGGGCTGAGGTCTCATTATTAGATCTATTTTTGTTTAGATGATCATCAAGTGAAAACTTGTTGACCGTTGAAGATCGTTTGGGAGGCAGCGAGGGTGGATCATGAGATTCATCTTTGTTACTTTTATGACCAATATTATTGTTGACATTATCATTGTACTTATACGAATTTAAGTTGGGAAAATAATTGCCATTGATGGACGGGGATTGAGGATGGAGATGATTGCTGTTTTTACGGTTATTATTGTCACTGTAACAATTGGTGTCTCTACTTACACCAGTGAATGAATTTTTTTGGTCTGATTTGTTCTTTACGTGATAATTTTCACTGTTTACTTCATCGATTTCATCATCAATGAACATAAATTGATCCTCATGACGAAGAGTCAATGGTTTACTCAAAGCACGAGCTCGAGTTAAACCACCATTTGGTCCAGAAATTGAGGACAATAAAGGTGTTGACAACAAAGGATATGCTAATTCAAATTCATATAAATCATCCTGTGATTTTCCACTCCATACAAGTGGATTTTTTGTGCATTGAGTATCAGATGATGATTGACTCTTAGATGGTGATGATGGTGTGGATGAAAAAGATGATTTAAGTTGTGAAGTGTTTGTCGGAGGTTTTTTTCTTTTTAAAGTTAAAATATTGTGAAACCAATGATTCTTTATGAGGTGTAGACATTATAGATGATAAAATGCAATGTTAATGAATAAATGTAATAATATAAAAATGAACTAAAGAAGCCATTGAAAAACAACTGATCACCTGAAAAGGCCTCACTAGCAAATTAGAGCCTGACATGAGCGCCTCCCTCGGACGCACAGTAAACGAGTGGCGAATTATTATTGTTAAACTGGGCCAACAAGCAAGTTGGTCTGTTCGGTCTGTTGAATGTGATGTTCATTAGATACATTGAACACGACCTTGGGTAACGATATTGCATAGAAAGTTTGACACAAAATCACGTCATACTTTCACTGAAAGATGAAACTGATGATTGCTGTGCCGTGAATGTTGTCCCATCCTTTGAAAAGACTTCCTACTCAACACTCCTTTGCATTCATATCGTAGACAAAGTGGACTTTATACCTGTTCTCAAGTAATTACTCGTCAGTCAAATTCATATCTCATCAACTAATTACATGATTCGCATGTTTATCAGTTTCACACAGTAAAATTTGCAAGATAAAAAAAAGTAATAACATTTACGCGTGACAAAAGTTTGTTTTTTTTGTTTGCAGTAAAGTAAAAGACAAGAAAAGATGAAAACAAAGGTTCATCATGTCATTCAAGTGTGAAAGTAGTCCTTTGACGGTACTGACGTTATAAGTAGACGGCAGTTGTTTTGACAAAAGATTGACCATTTAGTTAAATGATACGGTGAATCTCGTGGTCAAGTGGACGCTTGATTGAGACAACAGTTGCTTTTAAAATTGCGAGTGAAGTTTTAAGAATTGGTTTTTTAAACGATGTCTCTTGTCCATTGACAACAATAAATTGGTCAATTCGAAAAATTTTCCAGTTGTGATAATAGCAACACATCAACAACATCAACAACAACATCAACAACAGTAGTAGCATCATCATTGCGTGTGTGTAAAGTGTGTCTTTAAGCAAGTTGTATTTATTCTGTTGCTAAGTCCATTCTGTGTAAAGTGTGTCTGTGAGGAGTGAATCGTCAAGTGAAATAATTTCACTTTGTGTTTTCATGACCTCAATAGTTGTCGTTGAGTTTTACTACTTTATTTTACTTCCCTCGCAAGTGACTGTTGAAAGTTATACATTTGTTTTATTTTCTTCCAACAGATCAAATTTCCAACAGAACAATCATTTCACAGTACACAATGAGTCATCAATGGACTTATTGGACATTTTCGAGTGAACTAATTGAGTTGTATTCATATTTAATGGATACTTTGAATTGTCAATGTGACTAGAAGCGAGAAGAGAAGAGAAAAAAATCAAGATAATCAGAATAATCAGGGATGTTTATTCGTGCAGATTGAATTGTACTTGAAAGAGAGTAAAAGAGACAATTTGGTCAACTGTTATTTCGACTTGCAAAGTGACATCATCAGTGTCTTTCAAATGTGCACACTGGAAAAGGTCGAGGTTGGTCACGAAATGATTATCGAGGTATTTTAGTGCAAACTGCATCCAAACAAATATAATCATCATCACAAACAGTTCCTTCAAGTGGTGGAGTTGTGGCAATTGTTTCGGTAAATCCAGTTACTTTTTCGTGTGAACAGTAAAGACTTTGAGAACAAATGTCTCTTGTGATGTTAACTTGACGAGCATTAACTTGTCCAAAAAAATATCTACACTGTTCACTTGCATTGTACACTTTGCCAGGCAGTAAGTTAACATCTAAATTAATTGTCCTTTGTGTAGATTGATTGTTCGTGTTTACCGTGAGACAGGGAACATTTAACAAACTAAAATGAGCAGCTGAACATGGCGACCAAGTATTTTTACCAATGTGTCCACGAGATGAACTCATGATGAATTTATCATGTGGACATTTGTTAATATCTCCATCATGTAAAATTCCCAAATTATGAGCAATTTCATGTGCAGCAATGTAAGTTGATGCAAAACCAGCTGATGGATAAATTTTATTGGCAGTTAAATCAACCACATCATCAACTGGTCCTAATTCAACAATTACACATGAATTTGATTTTTGACAAACACCACCAATTGGTGATATTCCAAGTGCATTGTAATCTTTTTCACCATTTTCATTGATAGAATATAAATTCAAGGATGTCAAGTATAAAGCTAATTGCCATGAATCATTTGAAATAGATGATTGATAGTCACAAAAAGAATTGAGTAATTTATCTCGATCACCATTCCAGGTTGGAAAATAATTATTATTCTTATGAATAATTATATCAACTAATTGAATATTTAAAATTCCACCTAAAGATGATTGACGAAATATCCATTGAATTTGATTGACATATGTTGATATAAATTTATTAATATCTTTATCATTGTTAAAGGTAAATTTATCCATCATCAATGATGTATAAGTATCATAACCAACAAATACAACCATTTGTAAATATTTTTGTGTAAATTCATATTTTGTTAAATTAATTGCTTTTTCAGCTGTTAAAATTGCACCAAATCCACCAAGAATATGATTAAATGAATCAAATGATTTCCATTGATTATCATTGACTGACCAAGAGGATACAATTAAATGTGATATTTCAAGTAAGCAAAGAACAATTATTGCTTCTTTAAAATACATCACTTTGTCAGTCAATTCAAACGAGTGAACATTTTTTTAAAATGCTGGTTCAGTATCAATTGTTAAACTGGTTCATCTTCATCTACCAGCATGAAATTCAATGTGAATTTTATGCATTCATTTTAAAATGTTTCAATGAACAGAATAAAGATAAATAAAAAAAAGCATAATTTGGCCAAAAAGATGAGGGAAGAACATTCAGTTCATCAGTCTGAACTTTCGGTCGTCAATATTTCAATGTCCATCATAAAGCCTCAGGACAAAATGGTGGAAGAAAGAAAAATATTCTTCTTCATCACATGCAAACAGATCAAATTCAATTTAAAAATATGCAACTCGTTCAAAGGTAATTTAATTACAATCAATGAAAAGATGTAGCAACATCGTTGTCTGTCGCCTTCGATCTTTCATCATCCAATGACTTTACAAAAGTAAGCAAAGAAACTTTAAAAAGGAAAAAAAAGGTTATCATCTAAAGCAATGATGGATTGCAGGATGTAAATTGAGAGGAAGAAAAAAAATGCAAGACATGATCGATTTAATCGAATTGCCTTTCAATCGTGATTATTGTTTAATTTGATGGAAGAATCTTTGCCGAATGATGCGATGAGTGGACAATTACAATTGGTTGAGTGAAGTAGCAACAGTTGTTCTTCCTAGTAGTTAGCAATAGTTGTTAAGTGTAGCAAAATGTTAATGATGATAAAGAACCGATACCGAATGATTGTGCTGAGGTTGGGTTGAGGTTGAAATGATTTAATGTGAAGTAATGTAATGTTAGTACCGGTCAACCGGTCAACAGTTGGCATGAGTTGAGATGATCACACTGATATCTGATGGTAAAGATTGTTATGGTAAAGATTTATCCTCACCAAACTACCTGAAGTCAGTATTTTTTTCATTTTATTTTTGTGAAGCAGGTGAAGCAAGAAAAAAGTAGTTATTTCCAATAAAAGGAGAAAAAAAAAAACAGGAGAAAAAATTTTGACCAAATTGACCAGTAGTCGAGTATATCCAGTTATGTAGTTACAGTAGTTGAGAGGGTTAAAAGTTGTGAGTGTTGTAGTTACCTGTACAACTGGTTGATTACACGTTCATTCGCTTACTGCTTTGTTGGTTAATTTTAACCACTGACAAAAGGTCCTCCATAACGAGGATGCATCGAGTGAACGATGAAATATAAAATAAAGTTTAAACTTTAAAAATTAGGTCAACTGGCAACCGGACAAAAGTCATCCTCACCTGCATTTACCTGGAAATTCATTACTTCCATCTCATCTCTCTCATCTCTTTCTCCAGACTATCGGACTGCTCTAGTTCACATCACAGTGGTTATTTAGTTACATCATTTTTCCTCCCAATTTACTCAACTTGGTCAATTTATTTTCTAGATTCAAGCACTTTCAAGCAGTCCAACAAACAACATGATGTAAGAATCATCTTGACCAGCATCGATGATCAAAGATTAACTATTAACCTGTGCTTACCATCAAATTGAGAGAATAACATTCAATTGATACGCATCTGCATCAACTACATCAACTGAATCATCAGTACGTGAATTAAGTAATTATTTCCTTTGAAATTGAATGAACCAAATGACTAGTATCTACAACATTGTGTGATTAATTGTTAACTTGTTGTGATTGTAATGATGATTGTTGTTTATTACTGTGGTCGATAAGTTGGACTTTCTTTCATTGTATCCTCTTCAATCAGTCACTTCAATCACAACATCGGATGGAAAGATTGTGTGATTAGAGTTACATTATGATGGACGGCAGTTGATTGAACAATAATTGAACGAAGATTTTTCATTCTCCACCAAAACATCAATTCCAAAATAAACATCTTTACATTTATATTAAAGAGAAAGAATGAAAGAGAGGAAAAATAAAAGATAAAAATGATCAAGTGTATTTCCGTCATGGCGATTGGTGTGAATTAAAAGTCAAGCCAAGTTCCTTGTGTCATTCAAAAGGATCAGTTGAAGAAAAAAGTGTAAAATGATGAAAAATAATAAACATTTATAATTCATCTTACATGACACATGTTGAATGGTGATGAAGATAAAAGAAAAAAAGAGGAAAAATTTTCTTTCCTTTGGTCACCAAAAATGTTCGACATTCAAGGTTAATCCGGTACTGATAACAAGTATCAGTTACAAGAGATAGATGAAGATGAAAAGATGAACCATCGGTAGTGTCAGTTAGTTAGTTAGTTAATGAATGACATTAATTTGTGTGTTTGTGTAAGGGAAGTAAAGTGAACCAACAAGTCTCACACCAGATACAATTTAGTCGTCAAACATCCTGGCAAGACCAGTCACATGGGCAATCAGTGTATCAGATGATGATGATGATTTTTTCCTTGTTAATTTGATCATAATTTGTGGTGTAAATAACGGTGAAATTTTAATTACACCAAATAACCAAATTCATTAATAGTAATTTTCTTGTAATGAATCTTCTTTACAAACAGGAATTTTTCTTCCTCTGGATTAAATGTTTGTATTATTAATTCATGGCCATTTGGTGTCAATTAATTCACAAGATTATTAAACTCAGTGGATAAATGAATGTAAAATGTAATAGTAGTTGTTGAGTATGTGACCTTGAATTACTCATCTCATGTCAGGGAGAAAATGTTGACAATGACCAATAAAGGAAAGACAAATTATTATGCTATAATTATGTCATTTTGATTAATTAACCATTAATCAATTAATGTGCATGTTCGATTGTCATTGACATAGACTTTGTCTTTGTCTTTAGACAGTGATTCACATTTCAATCAATTTTGCAATCGACTAACGTACAAAGTCCATCAGCTGTGAGTGTTTGCTCAAAGTCTGTATTGATATCACAGTGAATTAGTAAATACTTTTGTCAATTTTTTTCCCTCTCCATCAAACATACTACCTGTCAATCAATGGGAACAATACACCTTTTTTTATATACCATTTCATTGATGTCTTTTTCTTTTCATCTTCACTCTTTATCAATACGACAGTATTATTTATATTCATTTACATCTTCTAACCGGTCAATTGTACAATTGACAGGTATTATTATTTATACTTGACGAATTTACTTGTTCCAATGATTCAGTGATTATTTAACATTTTACAAAAATTACACCCTTATGAGTGGTATTTGGCACGAATGAACAGTGTAATAATTGCGGATGTCTGTTCTGTGAATTTCCCCCTTTCATAGTTTGGTATGACGTGATATATATTTCTACGATAAGGTTTTAGGTGTGTCTAATTTTCAATTATAATAACGATCAAGGTGCATTTGATGTGCGATGAGATGAAACTGGTTTGAATTATTACCATCACCACCATCACCACTACTAGTTAACTTAACTCACTTGAATTGAGTTTTAAGCAACAACAATTTTCAACAACAACAGGTGACCTGAAGTCATCTGGCGAGTTGCATGTCAACTAATTTATACCGGGATCAGTCAGTAGCCAAGTGGTTAAGTGTACCATGATATGCTTGAGATGACTCGGCGAACTTGAAAAGAGGGAACTTATTTTTATATACCATTTGAAAAATAAACTTTGCTCTTAATCCAAAGGTTCATTGGAAATAACCAAGTGACAAGTGACATATTGTACGACCAATGGTGTCATGATGTCGATAGCCCGTTATATATTTTCACCCGACAACTCACAATGACACAGTAAAGTTTAAATAAAACAAAAAATATGTAATCATTTAGTTAATGAAATAAATTGGATAAACGGATACAGTGTGATCAGTGTAGATTAACAAGAACAACAAATTCATCATCATGTGTGACAGGAAGAAACATGAGAGTAGAGGATGACAGACGATGAAAGTACGAGTGTCAACATGATTAACAGTGTCTATGTTTACTCTGAAGGTTGTTCTAATTGTACTTGTTATTGTTGTATTTGTTGTTGTTGTAGTTTTAGTTGTTGTTTATGTCTGAATGACAAAGCTTGAGGATGCAGAAGTCATGTCCACGAGTTAAAACTGACCGTTATTGAGTAAAGATTGACAAGTTCAAGTATTCTCAAAGCAACACGTGAACATCACAGGTTGCAAGGGTCAGTGAAGGAAAAGAGGAAAGAGAAAACAGTCAAAGTGGCTTTGTATGTGTGAGTGGATGGAGAGAGAGAGAAAGAGAGAGAGTTTTCAATTCGAGTGCTTCTGCGTGCTTGACTTTGCCGTGACTGGTGCAGGTATATAAAGAGAAAATATTCAACAACCTGAGTCACCATTCACTATCTCCAGTGCCCATTTCACTGTGACTCGACGTTCTTTTCACGATTTTACTTTTTTCAATTTGTTTTATCACCTACCATGGCCCCTGTTGATGCATCAACTTATCCATCTTCTTCAAACATGGACACCTCTTCTTCTCCATCTGTTCAGTCAATTAATCGAGCCATGGACATTCCTGTGGTCAAGTCTGCTGTTTTCTATGCTTCTGACCTCTACCAGCGCGTCAAAGGTGTCAACCCCATCTTATCATCTGGTTTTGTTCGAGCTGAACAAACTGTACTTTTAGTCGCTGACTCTGCCAAACCAGTAATTTCTCGATTCGAGGGTCCAAGTAAGTACAAAAAAATATCATGTAAACAATCGAAGGTTACATCATTATTTCATCATTCACATACATGTTTGCGACATCTACCACTTGTTGACCTTGCTTTGTTATTTGTGAGAGAAAGATTATTAACTTGTTTACTTGTTTTTCTTTTTTCTTAACTTACTACCTTGATCAGTTCATTATGCTGACTCTCTGGTTTGCAGTGGATTGGACAAATTGGAAGAAAAAGTGCCCGCCATTAAGAAATCTCCAGATGAACTTAAATCGGCTGGATGGGTAACCATTGAATCATTACGCTCTTATGGTACTCAGAGGATTGGAAACATCAAAGACTATGTGTCTACACAGGTAGAAAAGGCTTCATCTTCGCCATATGCCCAGGCTGTCCTTAAGACTGTTGACACGGCTGTCCATTTGACCGATACTGCTATCGACATGTACTTGCCCGCCAGTGAGGAAGAAAAACGAGAAATGGAAGAAGGTGAAAAATCTAATGGCAATCACAGTTCTGACCAATCTCATGACACTGAGCAAAACCTCGAACAATTGGCTCTCAAGGTGTCTCATCTAACTGGCAAAGTCAGACGACGACTTTCCTCTTATGACTTCCGCTCTTCACCAATGCTTGGGTTGATAAGGAATCCGACTGTGGAACCACTTCCAGCCACATAAAAGCAATTGTTTTAATTCATCGATTTATTCTGATTTTTCATTTAATAAATCTACCTTACATACTTTTTGTTTTAGATATACTTTCGTTCTGTAATTTTAACTGGCAAATACCAGTCCCATGTGAAGGATGGACTGACTGTGTTGAGTAATTCAAGTCCAGCTTTTACATTGAGTTTACCAAGTAGAGTCAGTTGATCGAGCAAATCTTGATTGAGACCATTTTGAAAGTATGGACGATTAATCAAGGATGACAGCTTTCTCTTTTCCAATTCGCTCAGCTCTGTCAGTCCTCTAGTGAATGCTCTTGACTGTATTGCTTTGTCCGGGAAAATTTTTACTTCCTCTTCCTTTGGGACGATTGGAATTTCCTCATCCAAATCGAAATCTAGATCTGAATCTGAGGATAAATCTTGCTCTAGTTCTGATTCAGATTCTGAACTTGTTTCGTCACCATTATACTCGAAGGGGTATTTGAACGTCGAATTTCCTGATGGGTTTAATAATTTCAACTTTGGTAATTTGGTTGATTTTTTTTTATTTACCATTGGTTTACTCTTTGATTTTTCAAGTTTCCTTGGGCGACCGCGATTACTTATTTTGATTTCTGAATAGTGAGCTTCAAAAATATATTTAAATTTGTAATGCAATAAATCAGATGGCATGAAACCTATCCATTTCATTTGAGGACATGCTAAATTTCTATTGTCATAAGCTGATTTTAATGCACCAAATCTATAGGTCAACATAATTTCAATTCCATGAGGATCACAATCTACCAGACAGAATATTGGAATTTGTAAAAAAGACCAAATAAGATGAACAAAATAACGGGTATCAACATCTGGATGACCTTTGCCTGTGATTAAAATACAATTGAATTTTTCATGAAGACGAGCATTGACCATTTCATGAAAGACTGCTTCTTTTTCAATGACCAGACAAAATTGAGCTTGAGATGACATTGATATGATATTTGCCGGGTTAGAAATTTTGAAGGAGTCGAATTCATTGTTGCTGTGGTCATAGGACCAAATTTTTCTATTTTCACTTTTTACATCACCTCTATAAATTTTGTATGACATCTTACCACAAACTAATCCTTTGCTCGTTGATTGAACAAGAAATAAAGCTCTTGGAAGTTGGTATGTACAAGCAAGACCATCCAACAAAGCGTCTATGGTATGCTGTTTTCCGTATAAATCTTTGTCCAGGTAAAAAAGTTGTCTTTTGGTCATTGTCACATTGTTTCTTATGTTCAATCTAAGTCTTTGAATCAGAACGATCAGTCTTTTCAACCTTTCACGTTGCAATAGACTCATTCTCAATTTGCTATTTGTTTTCAATATAATTCCCATATTTTGAATATATTCAACGTTTGACCAATCATATCGGTCGACCATCGCTAGTGAATATGAGCTTGAAATCACTGGATCCAATGAATTGGCTGCTACTTGAGCAACTTGTCTTAGACTTTCAGAGAAATTTGATCGTGCTTTTGGGGATAGCATTAAATACCACATATTTGGATGTTCTTGTTTGACTTTAAATTTCTTGAAGAGTTCTTCTCTAAGCTCTTCAATACTTTGGTTGAATTTTAAAATTCTTGCTTTCGCATTTCTTGATGTTGATGTCATTTTGAACAACAATTTAAAAAAAATAGAGAATAAAAGGGTCAAATATTTGAGAGACTTTTAAATCATCGGTGTCTTCATGGCGTCTTCATGTGTAAAGCTCAAATGAAACTTATCGTCTGAACCCAAAAGATGAACTTTCAATTCATTTAACAACCAATAGGTGACACCACTATTGGAAGTCAGTTTTTTTCTGTGTGCTGTTTACGTCTGCTGCACTCTAACAGGCCTCCTCTTTTTCTCTCGCACTCATAGACTCTTCACTCATCTCTTTCTCTCTTTCTCTCTCTCTCTCTCGTTTCTTTCTCTCCTGCCACAACAACTTTGGGTCATGAGGGTTTCGGTTGCAGACGTTGAGAGTCAGTTGGACATGGATGATGAAGTTGAACCTGCAGCCATTGCCAACAATACAACGACTACCAAACCAAAATCTGTTCCAAGTGTAAATTCTAAAACTACCAACAGTGATGCTGTCAACGTAATTACACCTATCCCACCTAAAGAATCTAATTATTTGGATGACTTTGAACTACAAAATGATCCGAAATATAAGCAGTATGTTAAACAAGTTGATTCAGCTCTCAAAGGTTTTGAATATACATCTGAATGGGCTGACTTGGTTAATGCTTTGGGTAAATTAAACAAGGTACTACAAAATAATACAAAGTACAATGTGATACCTCGTCGAGCCATCGTTGGTCAACGATTGGCCCAGTGTATGCATCCAGCTCTTCCTTCAGGTGTTCACTTGAAAGCACTTGAAACGTACGATCTCATCTTCAGATGTATTGGCACTGAGCGACTAATTCAAGAGTTACACATTTACTCCAAAGGTTTATTTCCTATCTTGTCCTATGCTGCAATTAATGTTAAACCTGCCCTACTTGATATATATCAGACACATTTTGTTCCTCTGGGTGATCGTCTTCGATTGGCCTTAGATGGCTTTGTCATAGCCGTTCTACCTGGACTTGAAGAAGGTTCTGACTATTATGCCAAGACTGAATTATTGTTAAAACAAGTACGTGATGGTGTTGGAAGAGAATATTTTTACACTGCCATTTGGCGATGTATTCTTCAAGTTCCGTCAGTGCGTCTATCTGCCATCTGCTTCGTCATGGCTACCTTCAACAAAAAGAAGAGCTTGGAAGATCAACTGTATATCATGGGCACCTCCATTGACACCCTTGTCAATGGTATTTGCAATTCTCTCCTTGATCCCAATGTCTTGGTTCAGAGGTCCATCTTGGATCTACTTTTACAAACATTTCCCATGCATAATAAGCAAATTCTAAAACAAGACATGATTTCAATAATAACTGCAGCTGTAACAGTTCTGCTACGAAGAGACATATCGTTGAACAGAAGGCTTTTTTCCTGGTTTAGAAATGACCTGGATACCATTCCTACCAAGCCATCCAGAAAGGGCGATCGGTACTTCGAACAGTACTCCAAACACTTGGTATCTCAAGCTTTTGTCCTGTGCTTGACTGATCCTAGTGAAGTGATTGCCACTCCTTCGGCCTGGTCAAGTCTAGGTGATTTATGGCCATACCGCCTTCTAATTTGTCTACTAGACCGACCTGAAATTCGTAAATCCATTTTGGACAATTTAAGTACCGAAGTCTTTCGTGCTCTTTACTTAGAGTCTAAAAATGAGTCCAACTTCGGTAATGAGATGCAACGTACAACAAATTTGCTCATAAACAATCTTGGACTTGGTTACACATGGAAGCGGTTACTTGAGTTATTTTCGGAATCATGCCAAGCCAAGCATGGTGGCACGTCAAATAACACCGACAAGTCAACTAATTGTAATGACAGTAGTAAACATCAAGGTGTTTCCTCTTGTCCAGATATTAAAGATGAAAAAGGTGACAACAAAATATCAAGTGAATTTGAACGACAATCATCCGATTTGGTTGGTGAAACAACTGCTGCTGATTCAGAAGTTCTTGTTAACAATTCTCTTGGACAACAACAGGAAAATCAATCAGAAGAATTTGTTGGTGTGATACTTCGACGAAAGTCACGTAAATATTCCCGAAGAGCATCTGACATTAAAGTTGATCCTTCCATCTTTGTCACAAGTAACAATAATAATAACCGAAAGAACATATGTGATTCAAATGATGTAACTGATTCAGCATCTGTTAGCCACCATGTTACAAGTAGTGTATGTGAAAATTCCGATGCAGATTTATTTTCTGTTGTACAACCAGTTGGATCTGGTAAATTACATATACGTGAAGCATGTGCTATAATTGATTTTATAGCTCAAGTTACTGAATCACAAAATGACACGCCTCAATCGCCAGCTAATACACATCTTATTATTGTTCTTAATGAAATATTACGCAATTTAATTTTATATGTGGATCATTTGGATTACAGAGAAATGGATTCTATGATTCAACTTGCTTGTAAAATTACTGGTAAAATTCAATTTGACATTAATTTGACACCAAATGAATATGATAATAATTTCATTTCAAATGAACAAATTAATTATTGCTCTATTAGTGGACAATCAATTGCCCCCAACAAAATACCTAATTCACCATCTCCATCAGCTTCAAATAATGTTAACATCAAATCATTTTCTCCTGTTGGTCATATTGTTTCTGATCGAAATTCTAACCTTGAACAAGGTACTGATGCTCTTCAAGAAATACGAGAAGAAAATGAACCTGAATCCTTACAAACAGAAAGAATTTCACCAATTGATCGTTCATCCTTGATACTTTCACCTGTTGTCCCGGGTGAAGAAGTTGATGAAGAAACTGATACTCAAGATGTTTCTGTAGCTTCATCAACTGCTCTTCCTACTGCTAACAAAAGAACCTCTCCTGATGTTTCCAAAGAACCTTTACCTGCATCTCCAGTTGAACCTGAAGAATGTATTACAACTGTTGTCAAGAGAATTTGCAGATTTTTCAGTTTATTTGTTCGCGAACGCCTAGTCATCAATGTGAACAAAGGTATTGAAAATATGTGCCTTGTTCATTGTATCCAAACAAATGATAACAAACAATTGACCATTAACAAGGATGCTGTGGACAGTATGAGTGCCCATTCACAGGATAATCATAATACTTCATCTAATGTTAACAATAACAACATGAATGATCTTAATCAAACTACTGATGAAATTCGTAATAGTGGGTTAAAAAATCAACCAAATACTTTTGATGAAACTTGTCATCATTGTTATATGGAAAAAATGTTTTGTCAATTATTGAGTGCAAATGACAGTCATGATACAGGTAATCTATTGAATTCAACATCAACGGCAAATGCTTTAAATAATCAAAATTCTGCTAACAACAAAAATAGAGAAGTATCAACAAAAGGTTTTGTGTCAATTGATTTAAAATTTGTACCAGCTTATACAAGTTTATGTCAATTGTTGATTCGATCCTCGCTCATTCCTAAAGGTCGATACATTCCAAGTGAAAACCTTGAAAGACAGGATGGAACAGACTTGCATCATTCATGTGACACTGGTTCTACAGTAAATTGCAATAACAATGGAAAAAGGAATAATTTGACCAGACCTTCAACAGTGACAACAACAAAAACAAATTTATCTGAATCACTTCGCACCAGTTTGTCTTGTTTGCCAAGTTGGTTGTCAGATCTATTGGTTCTTTCATGCTTGACTTCCGCTTCATCCATTGAGGTGACCTACTGTTCAGTGTCAGCGTACCTGTCTCTACTGGAAGTGATGAAAATCGAAAAAGCCAATGTAAAAACTTTTGTCACTCTTTCATCGATTTTATTGAAAAATGAACGAATTCAATCACCTTTACTTGAGTTTATTATAAATTCTGCCAACCATAATATAAATTCTGTTACATCTGGTACATCAAATAATCGTACCTTGAGTAACAACAATAATTCCGGTGTCAATCAACGTACAACAAGTCAAACTAATTCAAGCAAAACAGGAAATTCCTCAAATTCAAGCAACAATGAAATTCAATCAACAAATGATAAAGATTCCAATAGCTTAAAGAGCAATAATAGTTATAACGAGGCCATTATCGATGATTTGCAACTGCCTCAATTGGAACCTTTATTGATACCCGATTGGGTACAATTTATTGCCAATCAAAGCACTTATTATACCCGTGTTGCTAATTTATTGTGGAATTATCTGTCTGATGAATTTTCTGAATTACATCATGAAACAGCTTTTCTCATTCAGAGAATTCACGATGTCACCGATGACTCAGCTGTTATTGAATCTGTCATATGTACCAATATGGCCTCATCTATCAAATTTGTTTCATATGAAGCTAGAAAAAAGTTTTCAACACTTTACAACATAACACGTGACTATCATCGTAAAAATCATCATCATTTTCTTCAATCAAATTCATCTATTGCTGGTGGATCTTCTTTATCTGATGCCAGTTCAAACAATGTCACCACAACCGGATTTTCAATTGGTGGCTGTGGTGGTGGTACTTCAAATTGCTCTGGTTTATCTTTGCCTCTACATCATCGGGAATTTGATAGACCTTTATTTTTTATGCTCGATTCTCTCAGTGAAAAACTTGATGCACACAATGCTCAAGCAATTAATTGGTTGAATCAATGCCTTCGTTCTGGTGATGTAGCTCGCATTCTTGAACCTTTGCTTGTCATACTTCTTCACCCTGATACTAGTAGAGTATCTGTGCAACATGTCAATGTTCAACCCATTGATACTGTATCGGTTTCTCATCAAAGTACTGTTTCTACATTACTTGATGAAATAGTCGATGCTGTATCCGAGAAATCAGTGCCCGTTGATGATGAAGATGATGAAAAGTCTACTTTATCATGCGCTTCTTCAGAACATTCATCTGGTAGTTCGTCATCTTCATCTGAATCATCTGGCAGACATGCAGTATCTAAATTGATCAGTTTAAACTCAATATCATTCAGTCAACCCATTTCAGTGAATCAATTACACTCTCATATGCTTTTATATACACAAGTATATGACTCACGTCGAGCTCTTTATTCTTTGACCACTTTGCAAAATATCATCTTGAGAAATCCTTCCAAGGTTCTCCTGGCAATGGCTACAACCAGTATATCAAATCGATTAGGTATTAGATCTAATGAATTGCAAACTCTTTTAGCTCGACATCGCAAGTCATTGATCGGTCGTGGATTCTATTCTGAATTAGACACTGAATCAGTCACATCCTTCAGATCAAGTACTTTTCTTGAGGTTGTCATTCACACTTGCTTGTACTACATTCGATCATACTATTCTGGTTTACCTGCTTATTCAGCTCATTTAACTGAAGATGAATTGCTTGGCAATCAAAAAGTTCGCATATTGTCCTGCGAAATATTACGACTTGTATTTTCAATGTTAATCCCTGAAATCAAAGGAAAAGCTACTTTTATCTCATTCATCAATGATATTTTAGTTCGATGCAGTGTTCAAAAGTGTGTCTTGCATTCACTTGTCTCCTCTGTATACAATTTTCAACACAAATCAAAAGATGATCCTAGCAACAACAACAACAATTTCAATGGATGCAATTTCACTAGTTGTGATGATCCTGCTCGTAAATTGTCTTCCTCGTCAGTTGATCAATTGATAAAAAATAGTTCAACATCTGATGACTGTTTTTCTGATTCAATTATCGAATTGAATGAAAAAACGCCAAATTCAATTGGATTTCAAGAAGACATGCAAAATTCACTGTTACAATTGTTAGAACAAGTGATGATTCTTGAACACGAATCATCTATCAATTCGACAAACGGACAAGGCAACAGTGATCGTGAAATTCCTACTCACAATCGTAAAGGATCTGATTCACGTTCCTCAAGAATACGGTTCCAACCCCAAATGTCATCCCTTAAGTATTGTCCTAATGTTCTTATTCCATCACAACCAATGTTCCTGGCAGCCATTCAAACTGCCCTTCAACAAACGTCTAAAGCGAGTTTACACCCAAACTGGTTAGAACTTGTTAAAGCCTCTTTACCATATGCTGGAAGATCACTGACAAGAATTGTTGTCTGTGTTGTTGGACAAATTTGTCACAACTTAGACTCACTGGCTGACATGATTAATCGACAAGAAAACAATTTTAATGAAAATGAGTCTTCCATCTACTCAGTACCTAAAGCTGAATTTGCAATGCCACCTAATTATTTGATCACATTGATCAAAGCGCTCAGTAATTTATGTCACTATGTTCTTTGTGACTCATCAAGTGCTATTGGTGGCAGCTTTTTCAGTAATCCATCTGCTCCTGGACATTATTCGACACTTTCATCATCCAACAATAATTCAAATAACCACTCTAACAATAATTCAAGCAGTTCTACATCGATGGGAGTAATTTCTGTCAACCCAATTACAACCTTATCTAATATACTTCATGTCTTTGCACCGGAATCACTGATGAACGAAAATAACACCCGAAATTCTAATGGATCTAATGATTCATCTAGTGATCCATTAGTTACAACTAAAAGAACTCTCCTTAATCATTTGCCTCGAATACTTGCTGCTTTAAGGGGCGTATGGAAGGCTGTCAATCAAAATTCAGGCCAACTATTCAAACTTGACCAAGATCCATCTGATTTTAACACTTTGATCGGACGTGACAAACCTCGTAAAATGTCAGCATTAAGCACCTCATCAGGAAGTAGTTTTTCACTTCACTCTTCTGCTCATGGACATCGAGGAAGTGTTTCATCACATCACGGTAATCGTAACAATGATAAAAGTACCAGTCATAATCACAATGGTAGTAACATCTTGTCTGGAATTTCAAGTAGCTCCTCAAATGTTTCCTCTTACACTCAATGTAACAAAAAGATTCACCATGGAACTTGTTACAAAGGATGGGAAGTAATGGGAACTTCCGATCAAGTAAGACTTGCTATACTTGATTTACTTTCTCCCATTTCATTGCTTCATGGTACACACTTTGTCAATGCAATATCTTTTGTCTGGTATGATTTGAGGGAAAGCAAGGTCAATGCCGGTTCAACATCATCTACTGGTAAATCTAATCTGCCTGTCAATTCTATCAATGCTGATACAATTTCTACCACAACAACTAACACCATTACAAGTGCAACTGTTTCATCACATCATGATAAATTGGCTCCTTCTGCTTCCGTATCTAGTGTACCATCAATTGTGTCGGCAGCTTATTTCAATTATCCTACTTTTATCAGTCAACCTGTAAATACATCTGTCATACCTCGATGTTCACAAGATCAGTTGATTTTAGTTGATTTGATTGCTTCAATCAAAGTCCTTCCTATGGATTTAATTATTCAAAATGTCAAATTGGTTCTTAAAAATCCTTTGGACAATAATCCTACTCGAAAGAAAAGAATTGCCCTGGAAGTTTCTCTTTTACAATTTTTCTTGGCTTATATTCGCCTTCATGCCAATAATGACAAGTCACATCAATTACTTGAATGTTGGAAATCATTGTTGTCCCTAATCAAAGATGGTTTAGGTGCTTCTTCTCATAAACCTCTTGCTATGTTTCACTTGTTAGCCATATTACACGAATTTGTTCAAGCTGCACCTTTAATTGAAGATCGACGTGATCAAAAAGATCTTCAAGATATTTCACAAAAACTTATTGATGCATGTACCAATGTTGCTGGAGCTCGTCTTGCTCAAACTCGATGGCTCCGAAGAAATTTAGAAGTAAGACCTGGACCTATGTTGGAGCCTACTCATGATGACGAGACTGATGGTGAAACAAGTGAACCATCTCCTGGAATACCTGCGTCCCGTGCTGATACCATATCTACAACTGGATCTATTCTGGCGTCAACTATCACCTCAGTATCATCAACCACCAGTTCAAGTGATCATCATCACAACAGTGCTGATGACCACTCATCTTTTTTGGCCAAATTTTCAGTTCAAGCTCTCAACGCTTTAGCTGAGGTAAGAAGAGGTTACATTTGTTTTACACTAAGAACAATTGACAATGATGCTGATTGATCTAACATTTTTATTGTTGTTGTATTTTCTTATTTTGTTTGTTTGTTTGTTTGTTTCTACTCTTTCATCACACTCCTATCGCCGGTATTGTTCCTTTGTACTTTGGACGGTATTTTACAAACAACTATACAATCAATTGAATGAATACCTATACGTGATGATAAACTTTGGATGAATGTTTAGTTTGTTGCACCAATTCTTGATGTAGTTTACGTGTCTGAAGAAAAAGAAAAAGTTGTACCATTGGTATCAAATATTATTTACTATGTTACTCCATACCTCAAAAATCATAGTAAACATAATGCATCAAGTTTCATGGCAGGTTCTCACCTGCTTTCGAGTATCACTGGTTATCAATATTCTCGTAAAGCTTGGCGAAAAGAAGCTTTTGAATTACTTTTAGATCCTTCTTTCTTTCAAATGGAAGCTGGATGCCTTGGATACTGGAAAGTCATCGTTGATCATCTAATGACCCATGACAAGACTACTTTTCGTGATTTTCTCTCTCGAATGTCCATCACTCAGTCAGGATCACTAAAACTCTTTTCTTCCAAAGATCAAGAAAATGAACAAAGAGGTCAACTTGCCAAGCGATTGGCTTTTATTATATTTTGCTCTGAAAAGGATCAATATCAACGATACATGCCAGAAATTCAGGAAAAATTAATCGAATGTCTTAGATTAAACACTTCACCTTTTCTTCAAAGTCAAATCCTATTGTGCTTCAGAGTTCTCTTAATTCGAATGTCACATCATCACTTGACATCATTGTGGCCTTTCATCTTTACTGAAATGGTAAGAACTTCACCTAACCTAACATCTTCAATTTATTTCATTTGTCAATTTTATCTCATTGATCATTTATTTATTTTCTTCATCTTTTTTACTTTGTCACTTGTCATCTTTGATCACTTTGCCTTGATCAGTCTCAAGCTTTTCTACAAATCGAAATGGAACTGCACTCATGTCAACCTGAATTGAAGTAAGTATTACCCTTCTCCTTCTTCTTACTAAATAAGTGAATTTTTCCTTTGACTAAATTAACCTATTTGTATTTCTCATCTGTTCTATTGCCTCTTCCACTCCCACTCTTCCACTGACAAATTCATCAGGAGAACTCATAGCGGGTACGAAATATTTTACTTCTTTCTATCTCCAATATTGACTTTGATGATCAATTCATTTCTTCTTAACCCTCTATTTCATATTAACCTAGTTATTTGTTTATCCTAATATTCGCTTGTTGTTGTTTGTATGTTTACTTGATTCTTCTAGATCACAACTTTCAAAGTTGGTCAACTCTGACTCTTCCTGGATATCAAGCACTGGAAGCAGCCTTGGCTTACTTAATTCTCGTGACTCATCCAAGAATGATCCAACTTGGTTACAATTATATTTGTATGCTTGTAAATTACTTGATTTAGCTTTGACTCTTCCTGCTGACGAATTACCTCAGTTTCAAATGCACAAATGGGCATTTGTTGGTGATGTCTACGGTGAAGATGCTTGGTGTACAAGTGCACATCGTTATCCATCTTGTCAAGCCACCCCCGCAACCAGTCCATCTGATCCATCTGTACGGATGAGTGATTCTGCTGCTATAGCATCAAATTCAGGTACAATTACAAGTGAAAGGTCATCATTCCATCAAGGATCACCTGTATCATCTTCTGCAACAACTGCAACTTCCCTTAACATGAAATCGCCTTCACCTTCACCCACTCCATCACGAAATAGTTTTACTGGTTCATCATTGTCTGTTGCGACATCGACAACGGTCACTTCTAATTTGACAGGCATTTCATCTGTCAGCGGAATTCGAAATACTATGACTGCATCACCGCTCCTTCCATCCTACTCAATTCCAAGATTTGAGTCACATGTCGTGAGAATTGAGAAACAATGAGAACCAAAGTAAGTCATTTTGTTCTTTCTTTTGTACTTTTTTTTTGTCTCGTCTCTTTTGTTACTATTCACTTGATCATGTTTGAGTACATGTATTGTACATGTAGTATCTCGTAAAAAGTGTAAATTGAGATCTAATTTGTTGTCGCCTCTTCATTCTTATTCTTCCCACAGAATGCCAATCCGGAACTTTTACCATACGTGGAAAGTCGACCATTGTTGGCTCTTACTTCAATCAAAAGTATTTATGACCTGCATCCATTTTTCTACACTCTTGTAAGAGCCACAAGTCATCCTGGAAAAGCAACTTATGGATCTTACTGTCCAGATGATGATGTCAGCAGTTACCCTGGTACATTAGATTCAAATGTCACAACTTCTCTCCGTCCACGTTTCGTCTCATGTAAATCAATATATGCTGATGAAGAAGCGGATGTCACCTTTTATCTAAATCGAATTCTTGAAAGAGACTTCCTTGAAGAATAATCTAATGACTAAACTAGGCATCACAAGCTAAGGTTCTACCCAGTCAACCTTGCACCTTTGAGTGTGAATATCAAAGGATAAAAAAAAGAAGAAGAAAAAATCTAATACACCACATCATCTTCTTATGATTGCTGCTATTTGTTTCCATATTGACATATTGTTCATATTGGAAACAAACTTAAAGTGAATAACTGTTGTTAACCTGTTAAGAACGAAGTATATGAGTCTATTTGATGTGTCTTTGTTCTTTGTTGAATGATTCACCTGTGCAAAGAATGCAAAATGCCGCACAAAGACTGATCTGGTCTTTGAGTGTATCTTTGCTCTCTCATTAAACATTGGATCCTTAACTTAGTTGAATAATGCATTGTTCTGTTGTTTCATTTTGTTGTCTCTTCATTTTTATCCTTTTTATCTTCTTTGTTGCTAATCACCTGATGACTCTCTATTTCATTTGATCGAGCAATCAATGCACACCTGCTTCACATAAAATAAGAGACACTGAGTCATGTCTGTCGATTACTTGCAATTGTTTAACCGTTAAGGGTGTGATTAAAACTTGCCACGTCACATAAACACGCCAGAACTAATAGAAAAAAAAATAAAAATAAAAATACATCTCATGAGCTTTGCGATTTTGACTGTGCATCATGATAAACTCTTATTTTATTTTATTGTCGATTTACAACTTTGAACCAAGTCCTTAAAAACAATTACATGGTTAATCTGAAAAGGTAAACTTAATTCGCTCCTACGAATTAATTGGCAATTATCTTTCACCCGCATGTCTTGATATTTATGTTGGTATAATTTTTGCTCAAGACAAAATGACATTTATTAATTCTTTAAGCTGATTCAATGATGAAATGTCATCGAGATCATTTAAGTTTGTAGTTAAAAGGCGAAAATGAGCAATTATAGAAACTACTTAATTTTATTGGTAATAAAATAATGTTGTGTGAAATAACATAAAAAATCAGTGTCTAATGATTACGAAGCAGTTTGGTTCTACCTTGATGCTTGTTGAATTTCAAAGGTTCTGTGCTCACAATTTGAATCATTGAATTAACCTCAATTGAGTATATGAGACACATGGCGCTGTCTGGAGTAAAGTAAAGTAACTCAATTATCAGACCGAATTTATGAAATGTAAAGTTGTCAATTCCACTCGAATAACTGTTAGAAGAAATATTCAATGTGCATAGAACTATTTTGAAATTAAAATTGATAACAATTCTCCACTTGAGAATAGAAAAAATGAATTGCAAGTTCGTGTTGGAAAGTATTTTTCGTTATGAAACTCAAATGTTCTTCTTCGTATTCTTGATTATGATTAACCTGTCATTAAGATTACTTTTGTATTTCAAGTAGCAAAAAATGAACAAAACAATACTTTCTCAAATTGGAGCAATTTTTCTTTTTTAGTCCGATCGTAACTCATTGAAAATTGAGATATTCCAGAAGAACTTTTGATCTTTACCAGTTAAATATGTATGACTTGGAAGTGACGATTTGTAGGAAGTTGTCAATGATATTCTTAGTTTACAGTCATTTGATGATTCATGTGCTCCTCATTTCGACAGTAGAAGAGTCGATTGTTAGCAAAGTAGTTGCCAAATTAGTCAGATTTCTTCAGAATCGAGAATTTGTATTGGACGATGTTGTGTTTCGATGGTAATCCTGATGTACATCCGTCAAATGAATCGACTGATTGAATGAAAACATTTTACTTTCGTGATTATATCACATTATCAACCAAGTAACTCTCAATATACTTGAGAATTTATTCGAGCGATGATCGTGTTGCAAAGTTCTACCAACTATCGAACATGTAACTCTTCTCACAGAAATAACAGTCCAATCGAATGACATTGAACGAATGGAAAATCTATAAATAGCAAAAAGGAATTAAACGAGATACTTTAAATACGTTTGACATTGAAGATAACCATGAGATTATTAAAATAGGAAAGTTTGTTTTATTTTTTCTTCCTTAAAAATGGTGTAAATTGTTCTTTGTAGGATAGATTTCATGTTAACATGAACAAACATATAATTGAATGAATGATATTAATTGTTATTAGTTGATTGAGTTTATAACAGATGTCGAGGTTGAATGGAAATATTGTATCGCTTTTAACAATCTGTCAGTAAATCACACGCACAAATATCGCACATTTTATGAGGTCAGTCAAAGGTTAATTGTGTTAAGTGAATTTAGAGTGAATGTAAGTGATTAAGTGCACATTACTTGACACTTTAAATAGAATAAATTAACTGACCCTCATTAAGGTACATCCTTCACACTTTTTGTTTCTAATGTAACTGTATATTCATTCATTAACATCAACATCATTCAAATGACATTGGACATTTTGGAAAATTAAAGTATGCAATTGTAACTGGTTATCTTAAATATTAATTAAAGTAAATATTGCACCATTTTGTCTTTTAGATAATTTGTTTTCTTTTTCCTTAAATTCATTTGTGATAATGTTCATCGTACTTTACTGATATCATTTAAAAGTCGACCAAACTTAAACTTTACCCTCTCTCATGATGATGATGATGATTGACAAATTGAATTACGTCATAATTTTTTTTTGTTTTTGAGATAAAAAACTCAGGTATATAAAGTGTCTTTCTTCTTTATCTTCAAGAGTGAAAGTATTTTCACAAGTTTAATTTAAGTAAGTTAATACGCGTAAAAATTGTTGAGTGCAAGTTTGTTTGTTACAGCATAAGTGTGAAATGTCACACAGTATGTTTGTATGTTATGATTGCAGGTAAATTTGAATTGGATGAGTTGAATAAAATTGAATGGATTTGAACGAAAAAATAAGTTTAGCTGAAAAAAAGAAAAAATACTGTTCAAAAAGTACTGATGTGAAAAAGACAAGCAAAAAATCTGGTCAAACAAGAAAAGCACCCTGAAAGTGGTCAATTTGGTCAACGATTTTGTCAGTGTGTCTCTTCCTTTGGTAGATTGTTTATCATGTTACTTTTGACTGGTTTTTTTCTTTTCCTCCGTCAACACAATCTGTTTCATCAACAACTTTCTCTCCAGACAGTTCTGGAGGCTACAATTGACATTCCTGGATACTTTAAAATCGCTCAGACGCATTATATTCTTCTTCTTCTTCTTCTTCTTCTCATCCAATGACATTTTGTCACCTCATTGACAGTCAAAGTATTTATTTGTTTTCTCTTTCTTTACCTTTTACCTGTTATCTGTTATTCATCGATTCATCGATTCATCAATTCATTGATCCATTGATTCATATTTCATGATTAATTATCATTAATGATGATAAATGAATGAAAATTTTATCCTTTATTATTGATGAACGTTATGATGAGGTGATGAAGATTAAGGTAAAAACTTATGATTAACTTGTCAGTTAATTCATTTAACTTTATTTCAATCAAGTTAAACTTGTCACTTGTTGCGTGTGTTTGAAAATTCATCATCATTTTAATCGCTCTTCTTTTTTCTTAGAACACGTAACAAGACAATCAAGTAGCACATTGACCAGGATGATACAACGATTGCATCATCATAGTTGAGGGCGACTATTTAATGAATAATTGTTTTGGTCGACATTGTCAGTTGTCATGATTAGTTGAATGTGTCAACTGTTACCGGTTAAT
Source organism: Hemileia vastatrix (assembly GCA_030280995.1). NCBI lineage: Eukaryota > Fungi > Basidiomycota > Pucciniomycetes > Pucciniales > Zaghouaniaceae > Hemileia > Hemileia vastatrix. The sequence continues at coordinate 127,502 of JASXTE010000042.1, read as the reverse complement.
GTTGACATGTGTGTGTGTTTGTGTGTCTGAACGACCAGCAACCTGTCGAATAATCTTACGATCTGGATCTTGACCTGATCCCACCACCACAACAACTACCACAACAATCACAATAATCCTGACCACGGTGACCTGGGCCATATCATGAAGGAAAGTCATGCTCAGGTCATGCCAAGGATAAAACATCGTCGTCATCATCACCAACAGGAAATTTTACTCAATTCATTTAAACATTTCACCATTTGACCATATAAACTTCAAATGAATTCATCATCATCATCATCATCATCATCATTTTCATTTGACTGATGAAAGAAAATAAATTGATTGTAGTTAACTCATCAGTCGACATGATCATCATTGACTATATAAACTGTATGTTTGTGCAGTAAGTATAAGTTACTTTGCTTCTTGATTTTGTCACTTATCTGATGTCACTCAAGTCACACCTTGAAGGAAAATTGGACAAAGTCAAAGTCAAAGAAGTAAAAGGTAAGAAGAAGAAGTACTAAACATTGAGTACTAACTACTTGATTAAGTTAAATCAATTACAACAAACGGGTATCCTTCAAGGAAGAATGGTGATAAGTATGACAGTTTAAATAACAGTAACAATTTATGTATGAGACGAAGTAAGTAAAGAAAAAAATCAAATAAAAACACACTTTGATAAAGGAAGCTGATCAAAAGTAATCACCGAATCACAGGAATAACAGGACAAAAGTTAACTTTCAACTATAGTACTTTAGTTAAAGTTTAATCATCGTCAAAGTAAATTTTTTTTACTTTTACTTTTTTACTCTTTTTTTTGTATAAATGTTTGTTACCTGTTTACCCTGTGACAATTGGTTTAATGTAAGATCAATGTAATATGAATTGATTACTGTATCATTAGTACATTTGATGGAAGAAGAAGAACAGTTAATTGTCATCTTGAACATTTCCAAGGTGATAAAAAAGATACAAAGTGTACAAATGATGATGATAATAATAATAGTAATAATGATAATAATGATTGACATGTATTATTAATTATTTCGATTATCTTAATCAAATTACAGAGGAATTTAAAAGATAACAAAACAAAGTATCAGTAATAACAAGAACAACAACAACAACGACAACGACAACAACAAGATTAAATATTTGTTGTGAAATTCGATGATGATGAAACTTGATCAATAAGTTTAATCGATGATTATAATAACATGTGTAAATGTGTAAATGTGTAAATGTGTAAATGTGTAAATTGTGTGTTAAATGTACAATGGATTAATCCATAGATTGATAGATGAAATGAAGGTTGACCGTGTGTGATGTGTATGTTTTTGGTGGTTGTTTTGTCGTTGTTGTCGTTGCATCTGAGTGATCATTGGTCGGTCACTACTGACCAGTCAACATGAGAAAAGAGGGAGGAGGCAAAAGGCGTCCACCTGGGAGAGACAGGACAGTTCTAAATGAATTCGGGTATAAAAGCAGTTTGTCACTTCAACTGTCAAGTTAAACCGCGTGCAAAAATGCAACAGGTCGCTAAACGACATATACTACATAATAACGATGAGGACAATGATGATGTATACTGTGATGAATCTACTACTACAATTCTTACCAAGTTGCACTCTACCAGTCCATTTACAGTATTGAGAGAAAAATCACTTGAGTGGAAATTATCAATCTGTTCACCTGATTTTGCTCGAAAATTGGATCAAGAGGATCACTTAACTTCATTTCGTGACTTGTTTTCTATTCCATCTACCAGTCAACTTCCTTACGGTGAGTTTTATTATCACCTGAAGAAAGTGTAAGTAAAGTTATTTAACTTTATTTCTTTAACTTTTTCTTCCTTTTACTTTTATTTTTCTTATTTACTTTTACTTTATTACTTGGTGAAAATATACTTGTTGATTGTTATGATGATACATAGTTGACAAAAAGAGAGTTAGACAAGATGAACAGTGCATTTACATGTGTGGCCAGTCACTTGGACTTAAGCCAAAGAATGTTGATGAATATATTATGGAAGTTTTAGATATTTGGGGTGCCAGTGGAGTACATTCACACTTTCATGGTCGAATTCCAGCTGCTTATGCTGATTCTATGCCCAAACAACCAATGGCTAAGATAGTTGGTGCTTTGGATTCTGAAGTTGCCATAATGAATGGTTTAACCATTAATTTACATCTAATGCTGACAACTTTTTATCGACCGACCGGACAGCGATACAAGATTATCATTGAAGAACATGCATTTTCTAGTGACATGGTGAGTCTTATAACAATAAGATGATGATGATGATGATGATATTTTCTTCATTCAGTACGTTGTAACTTCACAAATTTCGCTTCACGGCTTCAATCCTGACTCCAGTTTGTTGGTGATGAAACCTCGTTCCGTGAGTTATCATGATCAGTGTAATATGAAGTTCACTAATTAACATATATCTCTGTTCATATCAACAATAGGGTGAACACATTATCGATGAAGATGATGTGGTCAAGATGATCGAAGAAGAAGGCGATTCTGTTGCACTTATTCTTATTCCTGGAGTACAGTACTATACCGGGCAACTATTTGATATTCCACGGTAAATTAAGAGAAAAATCAAATTGAATGTTATGTAATTATTAAATATTTCATCTGTTAACTTGTCCATCTACAGTTTAACTCGTGTCGCTCAATCGAAAGGTATCCTTGTTGGTTGTGATTTAGCTCACGCTGTTGGTAATGTTCCTCTATACCTGTAAGTATAATGAGTAAGATAAAAATTGTGTTAATCCAATTAACCTTTTAACATTTGTTAGACACGAATGGAATGTTGATTTTGCTGCTTGGTGTACATATAAAGTAAGTTACACTTGAAATTAATCTAAATATAAAGTTAAATTAACTTTGTAATATAATAAACTTGTTATTTCATTAATCAGTACCTCAATTCAAGTGCTGGTGGAATTGCTTGCATATTTGTTCACGAAAAATGGACAGATAATTCATTACCAGGAAATTTTCCAATGCTCAAGGGTTGGTGGGGTAACGATGTCAAGACAAAATTTCTTATGAAAGATAATTTTGAACCAGCTAAAGGTGCTGATATGTTCAAATTGTCCAATCCATCAGTCCTTTGTTGTGCTGCTCTCATGGCCAGTCTTGATGTAAGTATATTTAAAGATTAAATTGTAATAGTCAATTTATGATAACATTTACGTCATTTACGTCATGACAGATCTTCAGTCAAACTCGCATGGAAGAAATTGCAATGAAACAATTCTTACTCACTGGTTATTTGGAATATCTGTTGAGACAGAATTTTTCAGAAAAGAAAAAAGGTCACTTGCACTCTGTTAATCCTAATTTACCCTTAATCGATATACTCACACCATCAGATCCTCGGCGTCGAGGATCTCAGTTGTCCATTGACTTTTCCATTCCTTTGGCCAATGTTCAAGAAGAACTTAACAACCTTGGAATAGTCGTAAGTTTTCACATGTTAAACTTGATTTGATTGACAGTTGATATTGCTTCTTTTTATATTTTCAGTGTGACATTAGAAAACCAAGTGTTTTAAGAGTTGCTCCAGCTCCTTTGTACAATTCGTTTATGGATGTTTATCGATTTGTTTATTCACTTGTCGATGTTTGTACCGAATTAAATGGTAGAATAATAAAGAAACTCGATGTCGATGAAAGTCTTACTGGTCATCATACTATTTTATCCAACAAATTACGTATATTTGGTCAACCTCAAACTCGTCATAAAGTAGCCAATTCAAATGGTTCAGTTTCGACGGATGTTGAACCATTATCACCTCCTTTGTCCACCACTGAGTCTACATCCAATTCTGACTCTGATTCAGATTCACTTGTAGAATCTAACACACTTTGAGCCTGACACAATTGAATGAACAATTTATTATTAGAATGATCTATTTTGATCTATTACATTCACTACTCAAGTCCTCGAGTAATAAAGCTTCAATATATTTGTCTTCTTGCACCATTTAACCAATAAAAAGTATGGTTTACCGAGTCAGATCAAACCAATTTACTTTAAAATGGATTGCATGGTTGAAAACCATTTTCGTCTGTCACACTTGTAGCTACTTTAAGCGCATGAGCTGGAAATATTGGCGCCATTAATATTTTGCCCACTGATCAAATGATTACATATTGTTAGTTGTTAATTCTCATCTGTTGTGATTAGAATTTCACACCATCATCAATTATCTATTGCAGTTACCATGACTAAAGTATTCCATTCTTTCAACTGTTGTGGCTTTCTAGTTCTTCGTAAAAAGTTAGACCAGTCTAATGATGAAGACAGAATCGAAAGTGTTTCTCAACCTCAACATGCTGCATCAGAATCAAATCCTTCGACTTTCAATAATTCTAATTTGGGAGTTATTTTACCGGAAAATAATCTCATTCGATTCAGAGATCCATCAATGGTTAGACCGGTGAGACCAATACTGAATCCACTTGAGATTGACGAACGGGATGAAAATCAACCGATTCAATTTGGTGAAGCAACTGATTTTCAAGTTCATGATCTGTCTGAAAAAAAATATAAAAAGAAAATTCTCAAACGAATGTGGATTTACAAAGTGAGAGATTAAATTCATTCATTACTCAGCTAAGAGTGGCAGAACTTTTTGGCCGGAACGACCCTCAAATATATGGTATTTAGCAAACTTGCCCGTATTCATTGTATTGCTTACTGATTGATAATTTGAAAAATAAAACAAATTAAATGATGTAACAGTTCATAACTCTTTAATTTTTTCATTGATTAATCCACTGCTGTAGGTGAATATCTACCATACATTCAATTATGTTATTCTGGTCTGCCTGCAACGCCAAATTCATTTGGATATCAAGACATACGAAACTTCATGTTACAATGGTTGCAACAAGTGATGATTCTCGAATACGAATTATCCATCCATGGACAGGTAACGACCCCTCGACACACAATCGCAAAAGATCTGATTCATGTTCTTCAAGAATACAATTCTAACCTCAAATGTCAGCTTTTAAGTGCTGTCCTAAGTGAGTAATATCCTAATGTGTTGATACTCAGGCGAACTGTAGATTACTTTCAATTGTTTAACCTTCGAATATGTGACTATGCAAGTTATATAAACAAGTCAGAACCCAAAAGAACTGTTTTATGAGTTGTGAGACATTTCTTTCATCATTTTTCTCAACTTTTGATTAATAGCCTTTAACGTATTGTTAACAGTAGTTAAATTAATATGAAAAGGTAGACTCGATCGGGTTTTTTAATTGAGTGTTCATTGACAGTAATCAAGCAATGGAAGGCTTGGACAATTTCATTGCAAATCGTATCGAGTTGAAGGATCGAGAGCCAAGGACAAAAAAAATAACGATTCCAACGCCGACTATGAACAGAGAATGTCCAAACAACCAAAGGTTGACGTCAGACATTGATCATCCTTTATACTCCTGACATCGTGTTCCTTCTCACCTCTCTATCTCACTTTCTACTAGTTTGTCAAGCATTTTTTATTTTATGTTAGGTCGTGGAAACTTGACCACTCGAAAAGTCATTCTAATCATGTTTGCCATCAATGCTCTTGTCATCGCTAGCTTCGTTTTGTTTCAATCACTGACCGATGCATCGGGTTCGGGAGTATCCAAAGGACCTAAAGTAACTGATATTGTCTTCTTTGATATCACCATTGGTGGTGAACCAGCCGGTCGAATCGAAATTGGTTTGTTTGGCAAAACAGTACCAAGAACTGTCAAAATTTTGTTGAATTGGCCACTCGACATGATAAAAATGAAAAAGGATACAAAGGATCAAAATTCCATCGGGTTATCAACGATTTCATGATTCAAGGTGGTGACTTTACCAATGGCGATGGAACCGGTGGTGAATCAATCTATGGTAGAAGATTCGATGATGAAAACTTCAAATTGCAACATTACGGAGCCGGTTGGTTGTCAATGGCAAATGCCGGTAAAGATACCAATGGTTCACAATTCTTCATCACTGTCAAAAAGACATCCTGGTTAGATGGTCGTCATGTTGTCTTTGGCAAAGTGGTTAAAGGAATGTCTGTAGTTAGGAAAATAGAATCAGTTGAAACCGCAAGTGGGGACAGACCTGTTAAAGATGTCGTCATTGCCGACAGTGGTATCATTTCCGTTGATGAACCATTTTCAGTCACCAAAGATGATGCCACTGAATAAATGTCGGTATGATTAGGTAGCTAAAGCCAACAAGCATCATGCATGATGTCTTACTCAATTTGTCATCTTCTCAATAATGTCAAAATACCAATGCTCTCAGGCTAACTAATCAATTATATTCCAATTTTCGATTACATTTTCAATAAATAAATAATCTTCCACTTCTTCATTTCTTATTATTAATGATGCTAGAACTATCAGGGCATAATTGAAAATTTATCAGTTCACTCAACTAATCCTCTAAAGAACAATTAACAAGATCATACGAGTGAGTATTTGAAAGACAAAATTGAGCAATTCAAGATATTATTGAATTTTATTGATAAAAGAAAGAATGCTAGTGTGAAACCACATTAGATATAAGTGTCCTTCGATCAGGAAGCAGATGGTTCAGCTTGCATTTTCTGTTGAATTTGACGAATTTGTTCCTTGTATGTTTCTTGTTTCTTTTCAATTTCTTTAACCAAATCATCTTGCCTCTTGATTTCTCCTTTCAAATATTTGATTCGATTTTCAACCGTTTCTTTGGCTTCTTTAGTTGGTTGTTTCATTAAAACAGGTCCTACAAGTTTGAATACACGAGCATCATCTTCTAACAAATCCAATTCCTGTGAAAAAAAATGAGTTTTGTCAACACGTGTTTGCAAGACAAATATGTCATTCTTACCGATTTGACAAGGTTATTTTCAGTAAGTTGACTTTCTAATTGTCTACGAGTATTAACTATAGTTTGTAGATCAGTTTGTAGTTGATTAAATTTACCAACAGCTTGAGCAAGGTTCTTTTGATGAGAAGCCATGGTTCGACAATTGATGTGATCGAATAAACCTCAAATGAAGACTGTAAAACACATGGCGCCATCTACATTAAAGTAAAGTAACTTGATTATCAGGCAAAAATTTATGAAATGTAAAATTGTAAAAATTGTAAATTCCACTTGAAATAATAGTGAAAAGGAAGAATATTTAATGTGTACATATAATTATTTTAAAATTAAGATTAATAATAGTTTTACACTTGAAAAAGAGAAAAAATAAAATAAATGAAGTGTAAGTTCATGATCGGGAGTAAAATTTACTGATAATACATTGGTTGTAAACTGAATATGACAGGTCTTCTTTGTACTTGTACTTGATTAAAGAATTACCTGTCATTGCAACTACTTTTACATTCATATATTTCAAGTAGTTAAAATAATGAACAATACAATACAATTTGTTTAACTTGAGCACTTTACTCTTCTTTGTTTAGTTTAATTTGTAACTTGAGTTGTTCATCTGTTTGTGACGTTCGATGGATCAAGAACTCTTTTTCAAGTACAAGTTAAATTGCTCGTCAAAATTCATTTGAATTATTTCTTCTTGTTTGATATTCAAATAAGCTAAAAGATGAAGAACTTTTAGTCATATGAAAAATAGTTGCAAATAACTTGGTTCTTCGTACTTTTTATCGATTCATCGTTTACTGTTTAGAAAATATGACAAGTTCGACAATCATGTGTATCTGTAATTAATGACTACAATTACATCCGATATTCTGTAAAATATTTAATGAAATAAAATGTCAAAAATATGCCTGTCCATTTGATTTAACGTGAAATACGCGACAATTTGATCAAATTACATCAACTTGTAGAAAGAACTTTTCCTCCAGGTACAGATTTTGTCTCTCTTCTTTTTTGGTTCTACTCTTTTGATTCACTTGATTCTCTTGATGTAAATGTAATGTATGAAGTGACATGTATATTTGAAAAGGTAAAAATGTACTCTGAATTGAAAGTGAATTCTTTATCCGTGAAATGACGATGTAAACTTTATCCAGTAGAAGAAAGAAAAAAAAGTGAATACAAGAACAAGAATTTATACTGTTATACTTGCTCCTGTCGTGATACTTGTGAAAAGTATGAAAAATATTTGAATGAAGAAAATTTGGTTGAAAAAAAAGAAAGAAGAAAAAAAAATAATATGAATTAAACTAGATTGCAAGTTAAAATAACAGAGAGGTGTAAGGTGAGTACAGAATGATACTTGTTCATTTTGTTCTGAAAGAAAGAACGAAAGAGAAAAAAAAACTCACTTATTTTCTGTTGAGTGTAGATTCACTTGAAAATGTATTAAAATTGAACTCATTACTGAATGACGAAGATGTACTTGTAAAATTGTCTTGGAAAAAAGAAAATTACAATTGTATGTCTCAAAAGGGCAAAAGAACCTGGTTAAATAGTTCCATCGGAAGAAACAGTTTACACGCCTCGAGGACTTGAAGGATGACAAGTAGACAAATAACCAAATAACCAAATAACTGAATAACGAATATCTATTCGTTTATATTTGAATGTGAACTTGACTGTCTGTGTTTATGGACATGTTGATTAACCTACAATCAAGGGAAAAGACAAAAGACAGAAAGAGAGAAAAGAAAGACTTTTCGTTCAAACCTTTCCTTTAGGCTACAAATGTACTGATGATGATGATGATGATGATGTTGTTGTTGTTGTGTCTCCAAGTGTCCTCAGTGCATATGTTGTCTTTGGTTAAAAGGTTGTTGCATTTAAACTCATCCCTCTATGTGAACTGTATGTGTACTGTGAGTGTACTGAATAATGTGAATAAATAACCAAGTTAGTAAGTAAGTTACTCCTGTTCTCTGTTTCTATTGCAATGTACAAAAATAGATGGATGAAAATCACAATAAAATTGCTTGTAAATGCTTTCACAGAACATTTAGTTCATTGAATATACTGCATCTTCGTAAATTTATCCAACCGTTAGACAGGTTTTTACTTTACTTTTATTCAACTCGATAACTTTAACCTCAGTATACTCAATTATTGCTGCATTAGAGATAAAATAGGTTGCAACTCAACAAAGTCAATTGATGTACTAATTATTGTTATTTTTATTCCTACTTTATCATCCCTGACCCTGTGTATCATTTGTACCTTTTACAATGTCTTTTAGAACTTTTTCATTACACTTGACTTGATTCATAGGTCAAATTGTCATAGATAGAATTGTACAAATTCAATTGATTGTACTCTAAGAGGAGGAGAAAAAAGTGAAAAAGTAAAAGAGATAAAAATCTGTTATGTAGTTCTTTCTTTGCAAATTCTTTTCATTATGATGATGAGTCAACTTCGCACAAGGTGGATGCACTAAACGAGTTAAACTGGTCAGTGTTGAATTCACAAACCTATGTGAGGATGAGTGTTGGGTATGACAGATCGTACCATGGTAAAAGGAAAAAGAAAAAGACTTTGCTAAATTGAGCTGAGTACTCGAGTTCTGGTGAAGTTCTGCGCATTACTTGCAATATTCCAACCCCCAGACACAAGTCGACTGCTTGTACACTTGGTACCATTCTATCTTTGAGTCTGCTGCTGATACTACTGCTACTATACTCTCTTTACTGGCATCACCACTACGACTAGTACTAGTTCTAGAACTAGTACAACTGCTGCTACTTCTTCTTGTACTGGCCGCCCACCGCGTTGACTTGCACAAGTTGACTTGAATAGTCTGAATTACACTCGCACTTGTCTGCCCTGAGCGGTTGTGTCTTTCACCATTGAACTACTTTGACTACTTTGACTAGTTTCACTAGTTTCACTACTTTACTTGGTATCTGTGTTTTACTGTGTCTGGTGTCCTGTGTGTCCGAAGTGACAGTTGTTCTGCTTGTACGTACAAGTATCTCCGTCGTCGTCGTCGTCGTCGTCTGGCATAATCTTTTTGCCTCCATTTGAAGCAATTTGTCGCATCTTCCTCTTCTTACCCTGCAAATGACCATCATCAGTGTACGAGTAAATTCGGATGACAAGCTGTATCATCAACAAAGTCATCTCACAAGTAACTCGTGTCAAAGTGTCTCTTTCTTTTTCTCTTCCTCTCTCTTGGTGCATCTGTCTGTGTGTCTGTGTGTTTATGTGTCTTTGTGTGTCCGTAAGTGCGTCAATGTGTATCTGTTGATCACATAATTGGTAATTTGTCTGAGACCAAAACAAGTTATGGCAATTGGGATCCATCTTGTCTACTTGATTGTTCGACTTGTTCTTTCATTCTTCATTAACAACCAACCAGTTGACTTGTTTGTGAATGACTTTATACTCCAACTTGATTGTTACTCGTGACCTGAGTCTTTCAATTGACTTGGACATCACTTGCACAACTAACAAAGTCACTCGTAGTGATGTGAGTATTACTCATTTGATTTTTTACTTCTTCCTCTTCATTGTTTTCAGTTAAACAAAAAAGAGAAAAAATATATTAATGTTATATAACTGACGTTTTTCATCTTCTTTTTTTTGTTGATGGGGCGACATCATCATCATCTACACATCTCGTTTAATTTATTGGACTCATGGTAGTGGCAATAATTAACCTTTTATACCAATACAGTATGATGATTGTCAAACAACTTACCAAATGACAAATGTGACTACTGGTCACTTTGAACTTGATTGAAATTACTTTTCTAAATCTTACTGGTAGAAAAATCATTTTTATCCTCACTTGAAATTTAATCATCTCCATCGGATTACATCTTTAAATTATTGAAGATAATGTTATGTCATACAGACACAGTTAACTTAAAGAACAACCAATAATTACAACTATCAAATGAAATTTACAACTTGGTTAATTAAACAACAAATTACATTGAATGATAAAAAAATTATTAAGAAAAAATTACAACAACAACAACAACAACAACAATTATTGACAAATAATAATAATCAACAAACAACAGTGTCAAAAACTTTAGTTAATATGAATAAAGTTACATTACATCATAATCATATTGAATATAAATGGAATTATCATAAAAGAAGAAAAAATTTACAATTGAATCAAATAATTATGATGATGATGAAAATGTTAATTGCACTTTGTATCACTCGATGGACTACAGTTTTGTGCCTTAGTACGGGTAAGTTTGTTTAAAACAATTTATCATGTATTATTTTTTCTTTCTTACAATTCAATTCAATCAATAATCATAACAATGATGGTAAAAAAAGAGAGAAAAAAAATGTTATTTTTGTATCATTTGTACTTTTTTTATCTTTTGCAATTCTTTGATTTGATTGTCGGCATGTTGAATATGACATGTGTTGTGAAGACATTTTCACTTGTCTTGTGTATATTTTCTTCTTCTTATTCTTCACACTGACTGGAGAGACTTGTGAGATTTATAAAAAGATAGTTGATGATGACAGACAGTCATTGGTAGGCAAGAGACACAATATGCATTTCATTTGTGCAGATTGCTCTCTGTGACTGATGTCTTGAGTCGTCAAGTTGTACTTGAAATGAAATTACATTGCATCCTTCTTCCTTGGACCAGTCAGTTACAAGGGGTAAATCGTACACTTGGGTAGAAACATTCCTCAATCAAATGTAATGTATATGTGAATGTGTATATATGTTTCTGTGTGTCTGCTATTGAATCAAAGAAATAAAGAAAGAAAGAAAAAAAAAAGTTCTAGCAAATTTCACTGATTTTTTTTCATTCTTCTCTCTTCACTTTACTTGGTAGAAAAAAGTTGGTCATCATGTTAACTTGTGTATGTTTCTCTTTTTTTTGTTCATCTTGGGTAAATCGTATGAATTCTTGGTGTGTTTTCCTTTCAATGAACCAATGAGGATGTACATTTAATGACATTATCTTTGCCTCTTCGATAAAGAAAACATCGTAAAGCCAATGGTGTTCTTTTGATAAGTTTATATTTGTTGAAAGAATATACCAAATACGATGTATTTGTTGGTCAAACCTGACAATACAACAAAAGAAAACGACTGATTGGCCAGTCAGTGGTCAGCTGGTTTCATGTTCAGGTTCTTTTATTTTTTTTTCCTTCTTCTTCTTCTTGCTTCTTTCTTCTTCTTCTTGCTTCTTTCTTATTTTTTTGCTCCTTCCTCCTTATCGTGAACATTGAATTGGGTGAAAGTAAAAGTACCCCTGTCCTTGAATCACATTCAAATGGCCTAACATCAATAGTAGCATCAGTAGTTCTAGTCTAGAAGCAGCACAACCTGTCAAGATGAGAAAAAATGTCCTGCTCAACATGAGTTTCACTGATGCTAGTGGTGATGAAAGTGATGAAGGAAAATGCTTTTCACCCTGTCCAAGCGTAATGAAGGTACAGACGGCTCCAATGTCCTCCCATTACACCCAAACTGATTTTGACTTTTTCTTCTTCCTTTTCTTTTTTTTGCCTTTTTTGCCTTTTTTTCCTCTCTCTCTCTCTCTCTCTCTCTCTCTCTCTCTCTCTCTCTCTCTCTCTCTCTCTCTCTCTCTCTCTTTTACTCGGTTTTACTCTTTCCCTCTTTATCATCCATTGACAATGCAACATTTTGAACGGCCATTGAATGACATTCAATCTGCTTGACAAGCTTCTTACTTCTTTTGACTTTCTTTTTTACTCTCTTCTCTTTTTGTGAGGGTCGTTTTTACGTAACTTGATGTGCCTATGACTTTATTCCTTGAACTGGAACCCTTTTTTTTGTCTTTGTATCACTCAGTCACCAGCACTTGCACATACTCGCATCATGTTACCCTACAGTTGCAACCAGTTCTTTCTTTCTCTCTTTTTCCCTTGATATATATATTTTTTCTTTGCCCCTTTTTTTGTGTGTGTCTGAATCTGCGAGACACCTGGCAATGTTATATTCACTAAATCATATTGTTACTCACTGTGCAACCTCACTCACTTTCCATTGAATCGACTTTGCTTTTATTTGGGCTTCATTGGTCATGACTTTTGCTCATTTTTCTCCTCTGATGAGTGAAAGAGAGAGAGAGATCAACATACAACAGCATCAACAGTATTCAACATACAATACACTAAGAAAGTGAACAAATGTATCAACTTTGTGCAGTTAAAGGACATACAACGTCGAACTTGGTGACTTGAAATGTCGACTTTCACTACTCATGAGAAGTTTAAGTCAGGCAAATGAAATGAAATCCTTTCAACAGACTCTTTCTACTCTTTTTTTTCATTTTTATCCTCAACTTGTGCATTTGTGACTGACTGACTTTGTTACTTTCTTCTTTCTTTCCTCTGTCGACTTGTATGTCCTTTACTTGACGTGTCTTCTTCATCCAATTTGTACAAGTCTCTCGTTTACATTTGGATGAAATTTAAAAAGTTATACAGCGAATAACATGGTCAGGAAAAAACTGACAAAAGTACCAATTCATAAGAAAAGAAGTAAAAAAGATTATTCCGTACAATTCTCTCTCTCTCTATTTTACTCTTTCTCTCTCTCTCTCTCTTGACTTTTAAAATGCACCAGTTTGACTGAACAGAATGAATACAGTGAGAAGAGAACATCTCACAAATATCGAGTGAATCGACTGAAGCATCCTTTAAAAAAGGGAAACCGAGATGAGCATGAACTACTCAGTTCTAGTGTGTGTATGTGTGTATGTGTGTGTTAAGATGGATCAAAGAAAAGATATTAGACAAACTCAATGGAGAAAACAGTTTACCGGATTACTCGATAGTGCTAGGTGCAATAATAGAAAGTAAAAAGTAGAAAACACTTTGGTGAACAGGAGAGTGATGATAAAGATGAAGATGGAGATGAAGATGAACAGTCAAATCAAGTGGAAGGAAGTTCTCAAGAAGTTGAGAAGAATAACTGTCTACAGTTATCTGCAATCCTGATTCTTTCTTTTGTTGGTTTGGAGAAAATGTGACACAGAGAAAGAAGAAGAGAAAAAATAAAGGGAAAAGGCGATATCACTAGGATGATATTGTTTCTTTGCAAATGATTCCCTTGAAATGGAGAAAAGGAAGAAAAGGAAGAAATGGAAGAAATGGAAGAAATGGACGAAATGGACAGTGATCTGAGCTGAAGAAAAATAGCCGACTGTCCGGCCTGATGTTCAATTGTACAATTGAACAGCGGCATTTCTTTCCTTCCTTCTCTTCCTATCTATCTGTCTTTCTTCTCCTTTTTGCCTCTTTAGATCTTCACATGTTCAAATGTTCCATGGTGCTTTGATGCTGTTCCAATGTCTACTCAAAGGGACGGCAAACCACAAGGCAAACATCGAAAAGAAAGAAAAAGAAAGGTATTTAGATGCAGAGTGCGTAGTTGAGCTGGATGCTTATTCTGCTTTTTCTTTCCCTGGGCCGTGGACTGTGTTTTCCTAACTTGTCTTCAATCGACAAGGGGATCGAAGGCAAAACCATCCACAGAAACGAGAAAAGAGTAAGAGTTAGAGAGAAAGAGAAAGAAAAAGAGAAAGAAAAAGAGAAAAAGAAAGAGAAAGCGAGAATCAAAATTCTCTGCCAGTCAGGGACCAGTTTGACTCGAAGGACTTGCAAGAACTCGAAGGAAAAACTGCACCAGCTGTGCAAGTCTTCTCATCTGCTGGCCTCGAGGTCTGTCTCATCTTCAATCTTTTCCAAACGTACAATGTTAGATGTTAGTTGTTGGATGTTGGATGTTGGATGTTGGATCTCCAATGTTGGATGTACAATGTGACTCCACTTGTCACTGCTTATGTGAGAAGAACCAGTTACACCAAAAGGACCCACAGTAAGGATGCCTCTTCACAGTAGTAAGAATAAATTGTCCCTCAGTCACCGTTGCAGAGTACACACGGGTAAAAGAAGTAGAAAAATAAGAGGAAAAGAAAAAAAAGAGAAAAATGGTTAAGCATAAGATAAAGAACATCGAGGTACCACTGCAATAGGTCAGAACTGAGTGCAGTTGGATATTCAAGACAAGTCGATTGACAATAAGCCGAGTCAACTGAGTAAAGAGACGCATGCACTTGCCTTGAGTGAGAGCAAATGAAGGGAAGAAGGAAAAGAAGAAGAAGAAGAAAAAGAAAGAGAAAAAGCATCGTAAGAGAAGAAGAAAAAGCAAAGTGGAGAAAAAGAGAGAAAAGAAAAAGGCAAACTGGTGAACTTTCATGATGCCACTTTCATCATCTGTAACAAGGACATCTGCAGACGTATCTGACACATGTATTAGACATTCATGACTGAATTTCTCTCTTCCATCCCTTTGCAATTGGTCCATCTCCATTTTGCTCTTTCTTTCTCTTTTTCCTCTCCAAACTCGTGGCTCTTGTACTTCCTCATCCTTCTTCAAGTGAAAGTTCTGACCAGTCGAGCAAGAATTTGTAGTGGCAATGAC
Organism: Hemileia vastatrix; assembly: GCA_030280995.1. NCBI lineage: Eukaryota > Fungi > Basidiomycota > Pucciniomycetes > Pucciniales > Zaghouaniaceae > Hemileia > Hemileia vastatrix. The sequence goes on along the minus strand of JASXTE010000042.1, from coordinate 112,132 downwards.
GTCTGCCTTCTCTTTGCTTTGTGATCTTTCAAGCTCGAAGAGATGATAATGACAAGAGAACCACACCATGAGATATCCAATGAAAATCGAAGGAAAATAGCAACAAAAAAGAGAGAGAGAGAGCGAGAGAGAACAAACATCTAGCTTTTGCAATAGAACATGACACTAGAACCATCTATTAATTTGATAGTAGCGATGGACATTTTTCATCCCTTTACCCTTAGTTCAGGTCTGTCTGTTGTCAACGTTGGGATAAACAATTCGACAGACTGGAAATACTGTATGCTAGAAAGTTTGAATTGTTGCATAGAACAAATGTTCACTTGAGTCGAATGAAACACTTTTCAGTTTTTCCTATCAAATGTCACCTTTGGAAGATTTGATCGGATTGACTTTATTTCACTTGACTTAACTTGACTGGCAATTAACTTTGATCTCAAATGTAAATTTTCAAATAGATTCATATTTTTATGATTACACAAGTTGACATCTAATTGTTGGTTAATTGGTGTATCTCTTTTGAACTCACAAATGAACTTTATCAATTTTTATTCATGATTAATGAGTAAGGGAATAAATGTCAACTGTTTGGAAAGACAAGAAAATTATCATGAACATTAACTTGTGAAATTTTACTTTGTGGTGACAAGTTCTATGCCTTCTGGTAGAAATGTAGGAAAGACTTACACAGAACAACCCGTGTGATTTAAATGGATGAAAGAAAAAGACAAGCTAAGTACAAGACAAGTTACTGTTAACTGTCAATTGAGGTGAGAAAGATAATTGCCTTAATCCAAAATAACAGACTACACTGACACCACAAGGAAGAAGGATGATGAAAGAAGATGCAACTCCTTCACAACTGAGAACTTATTCATCTGATGTGAAAGTTCACAAGCAATGAAAGTATACTCAAATACTCTTTTACCCTTTTACTCGTTTACTCGACTGGCCTTTTTTGGTCGATGTATTTCTTGTTCTTTCCTTCTTTACTTGTACGACAGCTGCAATGCCTGAGGGTTGGATAAATTGTTACAGTCTTGTGATGAGATGTGTCACATACCAGCTGAGTGAATTTCACTTCTGCTGATGTTTTTTCTTCATCTCATCTTCTTTACTTCCTTTCGCGACGATATTATCGCCTGCAAGTGAAAGTGTACAAATTGTTTCCTTCTTCGTTTTTTTCTTTTCATATCCTTCAGGTAAATTTTTTTTTTCTTCTTCTTCTTCTTCTTCTTTTTATAATTTTTTTATTCACGCTCAACCACTGGTGCAATTGTCCTGTTATTTTATACCCAATGGCTACTGTTATTTGTCCTTTGCCTTAGGATGAGCTTTATTTTCATCCTTTTTCTTTCTTTCTTTCTTTCTTTCTCTTCTTTGTACTTCTTTTGTGTGTGTAGCAAGTGTGAAGTGTTGTGAAAAAACATTCGAATACTTGATCCTGTCTGTTGAAAGGTAAAATATTTTCCGCTGTACACATTGTTGTAAGATGTGTACGTTGATGTGAATACACAAGGATACAAGTGAATCAGCTGAATAAATGACACTCTGGTCAAGTTGGATGAAAAGAAATGTCCAAACAAAAATACCTTCTAAAAGACACTGTGAAAATGATACCATGTGAACACGTGCATTAACAGGACACATCATACAACAACAACAACAACTACAACAACTACAACAACTACAACATACCGACAAATATTTCCATGTCTCTTTATGCTCTATTTTACCCTTGGAATGGAGTATGATGGTACTTCCTGTTTCCTCAATCATTTTTCTCATTCTCCTTTTATCCCCGTCAAAAATTGTACACAGTGTAAGGTGTATCATTTCATTTTTATGTGTGTGTTGACACAAAAATCGTATATTTTTCTCTCTTTCTTTTTACTTCTAAGGTTGCAACTTGTCGTTGAAACAGTCCATTCGTTTCTCTTTTATCTTTTCTCTCATATGTCCATTGTGTTTGTCTGTATCTCTCTCTCTCTCTTTTTTCCCTTTCAATGCACAATTCACAGTAATTTGCGTGATTGGTGAATGAGGCATCTAAGGATACTAAGATGTGAACACTGAAATAGTGACATGGCAAAATATTCACCAACAGAATACTTGGTGACTTAGACCTAAAGTTCACATGCACATGTGAATACTATGTCTGTGTATGTTTGTGGTATTACGTTGTTCTTTGTTATTTCACTAGGATGGTGTTTACTGTTTGCTTTGAAAGAAGAAGCGAGTGTTGAGTTACTCTTTGTCTATCTGATGCCTTCAGTCTGTTTTACTCGAGTTCTGGTTCTATTTGTGCATCTTCACTAATTAACGTGTGTACCTTGTTTATATTATACTTGTGTGTTGTTGTTTCAAGTAATTTTTCACATTCATCTTATGTTCTACACACACACATGAATACACGAATACACATAAACGATTTGAAAAAAAAAATTCCCTTGGAAGTTATCTCAAAGAACCTCATTTGCTCTTTGCTATGGTTAATCTACTTGAGATGCGAACAAAGGTCAATAAATTGACCATAGCTAGAGGCCAAGTTGATATTTGACCCGTAAATATCAAGAATGGTCCACTTGTCCATCGATTGAGGTACTTTGACTTTTCTCATCTTTATCTTGAAACTTTTATTACCTCTCTTCAAGTGTGCCTAGAGGCTGCATTTTTGGTGATGGTGATAGTTGTCTTTCTGTTTACCAGGATGAAAAGTCATTTTCACCACTGAATTCATCAAGTGTAAGTCATTAACAGTTGCTTCGATTGATCCTTGATAAATTGCACTGTTTTGCCCCTTTCTCTAAATGGAGGAAAGTTTGGGAGTATCTTAGATGAGCTCAACTTATATACACCAAAGTGAAGACAGTTGAAGCAGTTGAGATAGTCATTAGTCAACTTGTCAAGTGGCTAGAACACTTTTTCAATTGATGACAACAGTAGGCGTGTCTAGTAAATCAGTTGCTTTAAAGTGATTCAGTGTCATTTTGTTGCTTGTTTGTTGTTGAATTAACAAAAGTCAACTTACCTTGGGGTCAAATCTTTCAGTGTAAATTCTATCCATCACATTGATCACGTTGATCAAATTGATCACATTGATGGTTGAATCACGTTATGCCCTATGAGACTTGGTGTAAATTGTCACTGTTACTCTGATGATGTGTCTGTGTGTCTGTCTCTTTCTTTTTTTTTCTTTCTCTTTCTCTATGTCTCTCTAGTTGTCTGAATGTGTGTTTGACCTTTGGGTCAAGAGTAATAAAAGTGCGCGGAAAAATCAGTCGATTGGAATGATTGATTACACTTTGTTTCGAGCAACTGGTCACACAATTGCTCATGTCTATCGGCGTCAAAGTTGCCCTGAGTGAGTGAATTGCATTTACTTGTTGACTAGCAATTGATTTATTTGAATCAATTGATCTGTGTACTCATCTTCATCATCTTTCTCTTGCTTAGTTTTTTTTATCTTCTTATACTTTAGTCAGTCCTTGATGTACTGTGTGTTATGCTTTTGCTTTTGCTTGGTTTTTCTTTCTCTTGGTCATCAATGTGCCCACTGTTGCATTGGAAATACTTCTTGTCAAGTTGATTAGTTTGCTTGAACCATCGATCTCTCAGATTGTCAATACACTCATCTCTCTGCCTCCTCTTCGCTCATTCGTTCATTCGTTCATTCACTCATTCACTTTTGGTAGATGCTTCTTACTTCTTGTGATACACTCTGTACACTGTACACTGTGTGTGTGTCTTTTCCTCTTCGCACAATATAATTGAATCAAGGGCCGGTGCAATGCGCTTTTACTTGCCATTTTGCCCCTTCACACTTTTACCAGCTAATGGAAAAAGTATCTTCCTCCTTCTTACACGACGACAAAAGCATCAAAAGGAAAAAAAGTGACAAATGCTAAATCGCTTTGGAAAAACTGATGAAAAGTTTGACTCTCTCTTCTTCTTCTTCTTTTTTGTCCGTCTTTTTTCTTGTTTGGTGGACAGCTCAACTAAGTAAAGGAAAACTATACTCATACTTTTATTTGACACTCTTACAGTAATGTATTTCCTTCTTCCTGATCCTTAATCCCTTTGCTTGAATCAGTCGTAGCTTGACCATGACCAATCGTTTTGGATCAAGTGTTTAACTGATTCATTGGATAAATCAGTCATCAATGAATGATCCATTCTATCATCGACAAAAATTTCACATTAACGATTATGTCAAATTTATTGACCCAGTTCGATTGATTGGTTTCATTGTCGATCTTTTCTTTTCTTTTGTTCTAGCAATTCGATGATTTATAATTCAAACTCAAAAACTTCATCTCAAAGACAATTATATGTAAATATCAGTCAGTTTATATAACTTTCTCGATGTTTGTAAGGTATCTGATTGATGTTCTCTTGATGACGATGAACTTGTTCATCGATGCAATGTAAAGTTCTTCTTAAATGACAACTTGCACCTTATGAACTTATGAACTTGTATATATACGTGTGTGTGTGTATGTGAAATTGTTGTCCTGAATTGACACTATTACGTGTATAGTTAATGTTATACTGTAAAAATAGCGAGATGAAAATGATGTTACGTGTAACCACTATCGTCAAGTCAATTGTAATGTTTCAATGTGACATTTGGAGGATGATGAAAAGTACAAGAAGAACTACCAAAGAGAGAGAGAGAAAAATTCACTTGCAATGACATTAAGAAAAGTACTAGAAATGAAAGTATGCAAGAAAACAGGTCACATTGATGATACTTTGACTTAATTAAGTCCATTTGTGCTTTCATACAACTTTTAACTTGTACAAGTTTTCACTATAACTCGAATCGCCACTTGCTATTGTTACAATTGTTCAATTGTATCTTTAACCTTGAGTAAATTATTCTTCTCTCTTCTATTTGATTTAGATTGTGATCAAATGTTCGTTAGCAGTGCTGATGGTTTGAAAAATGGTACATTTGTATCACCTACAATCACAAATAACAACGATCATCATTCACGTCAGTGCATTTATACATTTGTAGCTGCTGAAAATGAAAGAGTTGAAGTTACATTTACATCATTCAATTTACGTGGAGCACATCCTGAATGCAATCATGAATATTTAGACATTTACACTGAATTAGTTGATGTTAATGAAGATTTGATTAATACACCTTTTGGTGGACGATACTGTGGTCGAACATTACCAAGAAAACGTGTTTCATTACATCAAGTTTTAGTTTTTGGTTTTTACACTGATCAAGTATCTGTCGATTCAGATACATTTACTGGTACATTTGAATTTATTGATTCATCACCTTACGTTGCTGGAACTCCAATGCCAATGGGTGGTGTTTGTTCATTTACAATTCTTGTTGATCAAAAAAGAGAAGGTCAATTTCGATCACCAACTTATCCTGGAGTTTACCCGAAAAATCTTCAATGTCAGTATCGCTTTATCGGTCGAAAAGGACAGAGGGTGCGCCTCGAATTCATGGATTTCGATCTGTTCTACGGTGGATCTCAGTGAGTATTATTTTTTTTTATTCTATTCTTTACTCCTCTTTATATATATATTCTTTTTCTCTCTTCGTTTTTTCCCTCTTTGTTTTGCACCTCTTGTGATACTTGACGATCTCATCATCCTTCTTTCCTCTCTCTTTCCTCTTTCTTCATGCTAAGCCTTCTTTCGGTCCGATTTTTCCTTCCTCTGTTCTTCTTTCTTTCTTTTTTCCCCCTCTAATTCAATCCCTTTGTCACAGGGATGCTTTGCATTCTATTCTGTTTCCCTCTCTTACTTTCTCTTTCCTTTTTCTCTTTTTTTTTGTCTTCTTTGTCTCGTTTTTTTTTCTTTTCTTTTTAATGCTTCTTTTCTCTGGTTGTCTTCTTTTTCCTTTTTACTTGCTTTGCTCTTTGCTCTTTGCCATTTCTATTCATTCTGTTCATTCTGTTCATTCTCATGCCATGTCTTTTCTTTGCTACCTCATTTACTCACCCATCTGCTTGTGTACTTAGTCAAGTACATTTACCACGGCCAATCATACTGTTTGGTCATTTACCCTCATCACAGTTGATCAGGTTGCCTGAATCAATTTACCCGAAAGACCGAAAGACAGAGATAAATAGAATGAAACAGCAGTTTATCTTCTTGTCCTTCTTTTGCCATCGATTGATTGATGCTTGTTCATCGATTTATTCGCATCATTGAAATACTTTGCACTTATACTTCTCAACTATTATCTTCATCTTTATTTTTATTCATTGTAACTGACTGACCTGTTGGTTTGAACTACAAGGATACAGAAAGAGAAAGGAAAGGATGAAAAAGTTGTACAAAAAATGAACTTGTCGATCCGTCCACCTCTTGTCAAGGGCAATGTCAGGTGTTAAGAACATTCACTCTTACTTGTGAACAGAAAAAACAACTACACGGCCATTTACAGCTTTTCAGCAGCTTATTGTGTTCTTTACTTTATTTTGGTACTTTTTTTTTGTTGTTGTTGTTGTTGTTGTGCTTTTTCCTCTTCTTCTTTTGCCAATGCTTCTACTGTTTGTCCCGTTAACTGATTCACTCCATTTCCCTCGTGTCATTCGCCTGTGAAAAAAGCCAACTGCTTTGGACATCAATGGAAGGGTTCAACATGTTACAGATGTTAAGAAGAGAAGAAAACAACAGACACACACACGCATACACATAGAAAGAAAAAAGAATAAGACAAAGTCACATACCAAAGAAACTGTGCAAGTGACACTGTCACTGTTTGTCCACTCTACTGACAAAGTGGACAATCCGGTCAAAGTCGAAGGTCTGATCAAGCGGAGTTCCGATGTCACTTGGGTCCTTTGTTTAATGCAGTTTACCGCCCTTAATGTTACTCCTAACCTCTGACCGAATTTGTCTCTTGTTTTGACTGTTTTTCTCTTTTCCTCTTTTACTCTTTTACTCTTTGACTCTTCTTGATCTGCGTCTTCATCTTCATCTTCATCTTGTCGTTCTCATGATACTGCAGTCAGCACTTGCATGTTACTACGCTTTTCCTTCTTTAGTCTGTTATAACTTCCTTCCTTTTGATGTCCTACTGTGAATCAATTGGCCCTTGTATGAGTCACACACACATTCATGCTAAGACCAGTATATCTAGTAAAGATAGAACTTGTTCTAGAACTCAAGAGTAACATTCGATGAAAACTTTCACTTGCACTCACATGTGTACAATAACAACAACTGTCACTATTTACCTGAAAATACACTTCAACTCTCTTACTTACTCTTTTATCTTTTACTTGACATTATTTTACTCTTGCTGTATGAATGTAAGTGTTTTTGTTTGTTTGTATGTACTTTCGGTCAATTCACTTGAAAAAAGTTTTCCTTTAAACAACTTGTGAAAGAATTTTTGTCAAATTTTGTAAATTTGTGTGAATACACAATTGAACACAAAATAAGTGAAAGTAACCACACTTCAGGTCACTTTGGAAAATTTGACATTTTATATCATTTATGTTGTTCTTTTCATGGGTGAAATTGTTATGGTAAAGACATCCTGACAAGACATCCTTGTGTTCTTCTAACAACCAATGTAATGCTTGCTGATTCGACAATCGGTAGATGTAAATTCCATCCACACTGTCTGTTGAATTGCAAGAAAAGGTCTTTTCAGCTTGATCCTACACAATGTTACCTTGTTCGGTGATTGAAGGAATTTGTTGCAAAGCTTTCATGATCGCTTCGATCGAATAAGCATCTTTGTATTCATTGTTCTTGTGAGATGTTCATTGAACATGATGAAAATCGGTTTCGTTTAATTCATCCTAAAAGGTCACTTGACTGTTGAGAATCTGTTACACGTATACCGTCAATCGTCAATCGTCCTCACTTAACCATATGTATAATGCTGAATCGGTACTTTGACCCATTTTATTCATTTAACCCAATTATTTTGGTTGTTTCTTCTCTTGTTGTATTTCAGTTGTCCATTCGATTATATTAAAGTGTACGATGGTTCTTCATCTGAAGATCCATTGATTGGTACTTACTGTGGCCAACAGCGAAATCTGGTCATCTTCTCATCCGGTGAAAATCTATTTGTACAATTTATTACTCTTCAGAGAACTGCTGACTCGCAAAATCGTGGATTTGCTGGTTGGTTTGAGTTTTCCGAAAGATTTGTTAACTTGGGTGAGTAATTAATTACGTCAGTTATTTGTTGATTTATCTGACACTCTCACTAATATAATTATTTGATTATTTGATGTTGACTTGTTTGCCTCTTCTATTTTATTCTTACTTTTTCTTCTTCTTCTTCTTCTTCTTCTTCTTCTTCTTCTTCTTCTTCTTCTTCTTCTTTCTCTTACATCTAAGGATTCATTGGCAAAAATGACGGTGAACACATTCGAGGTTCTGAATGTGATCAAAAAATCCTTTCGCGAAAAGAATCTAATGGAACCATCTACTCACCTAATTATCCTTTTCTATATCATACAAATATTATGTGTAAATATTTCATCTACGGTTTGCAAGATGTACAACATTTAGAAGTTGTACGCTTAGAATTTGAAAAGTTCGAAATTACTTCATCTGATCCTAACGAGTAAGTAACTTCTTCTTCTTCTTCTTTTTTCTTTTCTTTTCAACAAGTCAATTTATGCATATAACATTATATACACCGGACTATCGTCATCGTCATCATCATCATCATCATCTTTATCATCTTCATCTTTGTCATCATTTTCATCCTTTTTGCTCATATTTTTTTAACTCTTCTTTAAAATCATGTGCAAAAGTAAAATGTAACAAAGTCTCACCTGATTCAATATGAATTTTTAAAGTTAATGCAGTTTATAAGGAAAAGAGGGAAAAAAATTCCTCCATCCATCAACAAGAGTAAAAGTGTCCTTTTTACTTCGAACTTTTGCTTCTCTTTTTCTTTTTCTTCTTTTTTTGGTTCTTCTTCTTGTTCATCCGTTTTTCCTTCTCTCAGTTTACTTGTCTTGTTGCTAACGTTAGCCTTTTACCTTTTTCTTTTTTTTTCATGCTCACTGATGCAGATGCTCAGATGCTTACGTGAGAATCTACCTTTCAGGTGATTCTTTGGATGAACCTGATCACATTTACTGTGGAAGTGATACTCCTGCTGCTATTATGTCTGACGGACCTATTTTAATCATAGTCTTTTCATCTGGAACATCTCAAGGACAAGGATTTAAAGGACGTTACTATTTTGAAACTGACTATAAGGTACCTGGTACACCTGATCCACCTGGATGTAAATTTAAATATTTATCAGAATCTGTCAAATCATCTGACTTCAATTCACCTCGACATCCATCCAATTATCCATCGTCAACTGATTGTCTTTATGAATTTTATGGACAACCTGGTGAACAAATTAAAATTGTCTTTAATTACTTTCGTATGAGAAGTGAATCACTTGACTCATTAATTGGATATAATGATGCATGTACTGAAGATTGGATTGAAATTTATCAAATATTACCATCAGGTCGAGAATATAAATTTGGTCGATTTTGTGGTTCAACTGCACCTGGACCTATTGTAAGCGATTTAGGTGTAAATTCGATGAGAATACACTTTCGTACAGATGAATCTGGTGTTGCATCCGGTTTTTCAGCCAGTTACCAGTTCCTTCCGGCTATGACCAGCTTAGGTGGTAAGTTGAAGATATATTCAGGATGAATTTTTTCTTTCAACACTTTTTATCTCAAATGTCCTGTCTCTCTCTCTCTTTCTCGAATGTCTTTCTCATGTCTCTTCACTCCTCTCTCTCTTGTCCTGCTGACTGTAAATTCATTTTTCACTGAAAAGTCAGCTGTTCACTCTGTTCTTTCTGTTCACTCTTCCACCATGTTACTTTGTCACACTTTCACTTGGGTGACATGGTGAACTTGTAAAGTTGTGAAGTTGTCAAGTCACTCTGAGCAACGGAAGGGAAAATGAGTTGAACAGTTGAGATGAAACTCAAGTCGAATAAACTTATACCCCTCTTCTTTTCCCTTTTTCATCTTCTTATTCTTCATCTCATTCTTGTATCTCAAGCATTTGCAGCATCATCTTCACTTCTTTCACTTTTTTCACTCTTTACTCTGTATCAGGCTTCTTCGGTATGAGCGAATGATTTATTTTGATGATGTAATTTACCGCAAGTTTCACTATACTTTGAACTTTCTCCTCCACTTGTAAGGCTAACACACATACACACACAGCCTTACGGCATCACAGCATCACAGCATCATAGGAACATCTCAAGGCAGTGAAGATGTGACGTGACCTCAAGCGCTCCCAATGCACCTTGAACAGGGCAAACAGGCGATGAGTGAAAGAGTAAAAAGAGTAAAAGGAGGAAAAACAGACAAGAGACAGCCAAAGATGCTTTTTAAAATGAAAGATGCTCTTCATCACCTTCTATTTCCTTCTTTACCCTTTCTTTTTCTTCCCTTACTTTACTTCTTCTTCTTCTTTCAGTTGACAGTTGTTGTTCTTTCACCTTACAGCTATCCACTTGACTTTTTTTCCCTTCCTTCTGCCTCTTTGACTCTTTGACACTTTAGGCAAATCATTTCTCATAAAATTGATAAATTCGACTCTTTGAATCTTTATTAAATTTTATATCTCAACCATCTGTCAGGAAATTAATTGTCAACAATTGATCTTACTCTTTCCTGACGTTGACTGGTCTTTCCGATTGTTCTGTTTGTCCAATGTCTCTCTTGAATCTTTCTACTGATGATCTTTCATCTTCTTCTTCTTCTTCTTTCATCTTATTTGTCTCCATCATTCATTACATCCGACTTGACTTGTTTGACTGATTGTTCGTTACATTTATATTGTTCTTTCTTTTATCATAGATTGTGGACAAAATATTACTCAAGAAGAAAACGGAATAATCACATCACCAGGTTATCCATCTCCTTATCCACCATTTCGACAAATTTGCAATTGGTACATTCATGTTAAACAAAATCATCGAATTTTATTGTTCTTTCAATTTTTCCTAATTGAAGGTGACCCCGCTACACGTGGATGTCCAGGAGCAGTTGTACGAGTATGGAAAGATCTTTCTACTACACCAATTGAATTGTGTGGTGAAGGTTTGACCAATGATACACGACAATTTATCTCATCAAATGAAATGATTCGATTGTCCTTTATCACTGCTGACAAAGCAGTTGGATCAGGTGGATTTAAGGCTACATGGACTGAAATAAAAGATCCTTTAACAACAACAACATCAACATCAACAATAACTGGATTATCCATTAATTCAACTTTATCACCTGGTCAAGTTTTTTGTAACACTAATCCACCTGTTTTAGTTACCTCACAAAATACTAATGTTGCATCACATCATCCACAACATGAATTTAGATGTTCAACTAATCAATATTGTATTTCAGCTAAATTAAAATGCAATGGTATAAATAATTGTGGTAAATGGGATGATTCAGATGAATCTAATTGTGAAAAATCAGGTGAAATTGTTTCTGATTTTCTTGTCACTGCTATAATAGCTGCTATATCATTATTTGTTTGTATAATATTTTGCTCAATTTGTCGACGTCGAAGAAAAATCAAGCGTAAACGAGCAAGTATTTGTTCTATTAATGGAACAAATGAAACTTCCATCATCCATCCAGGAATGGGAACAATTGGATCAATTGGTGGTGGTAATACTGGTAATACTAGTGGGAGTGTTAACCTTGGTGGTGGACAAATGACAAACGGATCAACCATTAGTCATCATGTAAATGGTTTAACTTCACGTCGAAGATCTAGTTGTTCTAGTTTTGATTTTAATCCAGTAACATATTGTACTGGTCATAGTAATGAAATGTCACCATCAAGTGATCCACCATTGTTATCACCTTCAATGGATGTTAATTGTCCACCACCACCACCTCCACCTGTAACAACATTAAATAATTCTAATGGTGATGGATCAACAAATCTTATATCAGTTTCATCATCATCATCATTAGCTGCTCATACATCAAATACCAACTGCCCTGAAAATGTATCAACAGCTGTTGGATCTCTTATTAATAATACAATTGATTCACTTGATGGTCAAATGTACTCACATACACTGCCACATGCACATTCTCATCATCAACTACGTCATCCAATTTATCATCATCATCATCATCATCATCTTCATCATACATTACATCATCCACATAGTGGAATTAGTAGTACTGGTGGTGGTAGTAGTAATACTGGTGGTCATTTTAATCATCAACCATCATTGACACAACAACATTCTCTTCATTCCTTGAGCGGTGGAAATCTGCTCATGTCCATGGAAACAGAATCTTCATCACCTTCTCCACCCACATCTAATACAACTGTAATCGCAATTTCTTCCAAGACGCAACCGCAGCCTTTGCTGTCTTCTCATTCGCATTCTCTTTCTTTTGGTGAAAATGTTCACGATGTCCAAGGAATATTCGACCTTCCACCTACACACTCTGTTGCCCTTCATCAAATAGAGCTACAATCAACTCCAGGACAATATCAGACTCATCAAAGTCATCATGCACATTCTCACATTGGTTCTTTAATTTGTCTTGCACCTGATTCGGCTGCAGGTTCTGTTCTACCATCTAATTGCTCACCCAATTGCAATGATGGACCTGGAACAGGCCACACACCTGGCTCTTTGACTCACGCAACAAATACTTACATTCCAACAGATTCTTTATAGACTTCTTCTTCTTCTTCTTCTCTTTCTCCTCTTCTTCTACCTACATCTTCTCCATCTTTTTCTCATCTTTTTCTCATCTTTTTCTCATCTTTATCGTCTATCAGTCGATTTTTTTTTGTTCATCCTTAATTATCTCTCAGTCGAGTAAATACGTAGAAATGGATTAAACAACAGAAAGTCAGACAATTCAAATGAAATTCACCAAGAGAATGAGAAAAATGTTGTCTTTTACTCTCAATTCTGTCCTTTTATATTTGTCTGTGACTTTATTTTTCTTCTCTCTTTGTCTCGTTTTTCTCTTTGACTCACTTGCTGTTGACTGCACACAAGTTTACTCATTTGTTCTTGCAAGCTATTCTTTGTCTTCCTGTCTTGTGTTCTTTCTTCTTTTCTCTCTTTTTTTCTTTCTCTCTCTGTGTCCTTTCATTTCTGTACTTTCATTCGTAATCCTGCGTAAATGACATTCTTCACCAACGGTAGAATCATTCGTCATGGATACAAGTAAACTACCAAAGACTGTTCTAGACAAAATTCTTTTACTCTTTGCCCAATTTTGTCTCTCTCCAAACAACCACATGGCCAAACATAACAAAATGAAATAATATACTTCACTATTCGACAAATAGTGACATTCACTGTACACTGTACATTGTACATCAGAACTCACAACCACCAAAAATTCCTCTGATGGCCAAATTTACTTCTTTTCATCATTTTATCTTCATTTTATTCGGTTGTTCTTGTTGTTATATCTTCTTCTTTATCTTCTTCTTCTTCTTCATTTTCTCTCTTTCTCAACCAACCAATTATCAATTGTAATCGTGACACACATCATTCGTTGTTATCTCTTTCATTGAATCACTCAGTAAGTGATTAGTTGACAAAAACGAACACAGAATAAGAGATGGAGAGAAAAATAATTACTTCCTTTTCTCATTGACAAAAATTAATGTTCCCTGTTGTATTTTTCTTGAACGAACAAATGGAAAAATAATTCCCAAATAACATGTGACACATAGATGCGTCATTTAAAGATTGAATAAAAGAAAATTTTGATACATTCAAGCATTACACGCGATTATGTTGATGTCAGAGGAAAATTCTTTGTTTGATTTTAAAAAAATCATTGGTCACTATTCACTGGTCCGTGGATTGTGTTTTTGTTTTTCACTGGGTTTGTTGTTTGACTCACTTGACCCGTTGTTCTTGTTCTTGTTGTTGCTACTTGGTTGAGATGAAGAAAATTTATTACAATGTGAACAGTTGATGCTGATGTTTCTGGATGTGAATGTGCATCAAGTAAATAATTTTTTTTCTTCTTCCCTTCGACTTGTACATGTTCTTTCATTCGTCAGGATAAATGCATGGTGAACTTTTTCCGGCCAAGTGAAAGAGTCTCCCTTCTCAATCAGAAACAAATGTTACATCTAAAAGTACATATATATATATATACTTTTTTTTTGTGTTGCCTCAACCAACATCCAGTCTGGTAACAGATTAATCTTTTACCCTGCCATGGAAACATTAGCATGGCCAGCATGAAAATTTCATGCTGCTTACTGATAAACAGACACTCCAAAGGAAGATCACTGCCAACCAGTAGGGTACAAACAGTTGAACAGCAAGTACAGTTACTAAGTATCCTTCTTTCCTCAAGGCATTAGCATCCTGGACAAAAAGGATGACGAATCATCTGTTTGTCGTGTAGATGCAACTGGACAATCAAATCATCCACCATTTAGTTGACTGCTTTTCCATTTCCACTGATCTTACTTCTTCTCAAATGTACATCAAGTTGGACAGACACAAGTGAAACTTCTTCCTTGGGACTCATTAGGATGGTCAATTGACTTGACCATTGTCTCTCCATTACCAGAACAAAAGTTACTTTGAGATTGCTTTGACCATTAGGATGAAAAAGACAACTGTTTTTACTCTCATCACTTGCACTTCACTTAACTACACGTTTAACAACAGTTACAACAACAACAACAACAATAACAACAATAACAGACAAACAACTTTGACAACAACAGCAACACCTGTCTGTTCTGTTGTAAAATGTTCTAAACAACAAACTGCTTGTGACAGATAATCCAATGACAATTGTTGAGTCAACTGTTGTTGTTGTTGTTGTTAGAACCAAAATAAGTTCAATAAGTTGTTGTTGAAAATTACTTAAAATTGTATATTATCGAATTTAACAATAAATGAGAAAATAAATTCTTTTTTTCAACTTAATTCAATTGTTTATCATGTCCACATGTTTATGTGTGTACATGTTATAGAAGAAAATGTTATTTTTTTCAATTGATTTTTGAGTAACTCGGTGTCATTTTGACACATTGAAAAAATTTAGTTAACAAGTTGACAACAAGGATAACTCGATGACAGATTTAAGTGAAGAAAAAACGAAGAACTCGAAAAAAAGAAGAAAAAATACGAAGATGCAGCAAAATTGAGTCAATTGTCAAGTGAAAGGGAGTGAAAAGAAGTTATTTATTCACAGTAAGCACTTGAATTAAGTGCTTTTTGAGGGTCGAGCTGAGTTTGTGAGTGTGATTGTGAGTGTGAGCGTGGAAAGATGCACTGACAGTCAAATGAATCACAAGTACAAAAGTACAATCTGCCAAAAGGACAGACGGTAATTGATTTGCCTTGTTTCCCCTTCTTCTTCTTCTTCTTCTTCTTCTTCTTCTTCTTCTTCTTCTTCTTCTTCTTTCCCTTTCCATAGGACTCATTGGATTCATCCTCACATCGAATTCATCGGATTCATTGGTGAGTGAGTGACTTGTGTGACTGACTTTTCTTTTCACTTCGACCCATTGGACATTGCTCTTAATTTTATTGCTGCCAATGTCTGTACAGTTTGGCTTCTTCTCTTTTCTCTCTTCTTTCTTCTACATCAAGCTTCAGTCACACTTTCAATGCACTCGATTTTCTTTACTTCTTTCATTCTCCTTTTCATTTCACTCCAAAAGGAAATGGAATCTCAATTTTACACGGGCAAAGCTACTTCTTTGTCACAAAGAATCGCTTTTTATCGCAACAGACAAAGATAATGACTTGAGAGTCTGATAGACATCTTACTCGACAAATTGTTCTAATTAAAGGTGAAGAGTGATGAAAAAAAAAATCTAACAGGTGCAGAGAAATATTCTGTCGATCTGTTAGATTGACATAATTTCCTTTGCCTACACAATCATCATCATCATCATTATCATTTGTCTTTGTCTTCTTAGTCTTGTCTACTGCTCATTTAATAGTTTAATAGTCAACGTAATGAGAGGTTTAGAATAACCAATTCACTAGAGTTTTGAGATGATCTCATCCATTAGTTTCTTCATCTCCTTCATCATCTTCTTCTTAGTTTCATTATCACTTGCACTTGCACTTTGCCTTTAGTCGAGTGTTATTTTATTTCGTTGCATCGCTTTCTTTTCTTTTGTCTGTCCTACAATTTTTTTATCCTTCTTCTTCTTCTTTTTTACTTCTTTTTGTCTCTTGCCTCAATTCATCCATAGTAGACACGTTGCAGCTGCTGCATCTTCTTTCATCATTTTTTTTCATGCTTTTTTTTTGTCCTTTTCTTCTTCTTCTTTTTATTTTATTTTTTTCTCTGTCCTTTTTACCCTCATTTTTGCCTTTTTTATCTGATCTTCAGAGTGAATGAAATTTTTATTACCTCCTTCCTCATCAAAATCTTTTTCTTTGTCAAAAGTTTTTCTTTTTTTTACTTGCCTCTTTACAGCTTTGTCTGTTAACTCGTGACAATTGGTGTGAATGAAGAGACGAAAGAAGAAAAAAAAAGTGAAAAAAAAGAAAGAAAGAAAGAAATCTTCTAAGGTCTGTTCAAGTGATTGCACTGTTGATGAGAATTCATTTTTCATTTGGTTAAATCCATTTGTCCTCAGGTGCAATGTTCTTTCATCAATGTGAATATTCGAGTAAACGAGATGTATGTAGTTAATTCATCGATTGAATAAGAAATAAAAGTACAGCAAATGATCCTGATCACAAAGACAAAGTAAATAAAGTGAACTTAGTTTAACCTTTTTGTTCTTCTTGTGAACAGTTGTCAAGTGAAATGATCATGAGTGATTCATCATTTAACCTCTCAAGAGATATTTGACTTTGCACTTTGTCTCTGTTGTACCGTTTGATCTTTTATTTTCATTGACCAAAAGTCAGTAGTTCATTTTTCATGCCTTTCATAATGAGAGAGAAACCTGGTCAGTAGAGAAAGAACTATTTGTCGGTCAGAACTTTTAACCATCTATCAGTCTGGTCTGTATACAAAGAGACACACAAGTAACAACAGAACAAGAAAAAAACATCATTCTACTCAAAGTTAGATATATGTTTTGTTTACAAGGTTAGAACGAAGAAGAAGAAGAAAAAGTGAAAGACAAGAATAAGTGAAGACAATTGTAACCATGGATGTCATTGACCATCGAGGCACTTGGGACCTTTCTTTGCAATGTTCAATGTGATGGTGAATGTTGCCAGTCGTTTGTTGGTTTTTTTTGTTTGCTGGTTACTTGTTCATTGTGACCAGAAATAACACACACACACATACACATTGGAGGATGATGCACAAGATGCACTTGTATGAAATCCAGTGAGTGGCAAATGGTCCTGTGATGCTATTTATGCACTTGAGATGACCATTGGCAGGGCCTTTCAACTTTTTCCATTAATTCAAGAAGTACGATGGTCACTTTCACTTGAACGAGTGCAAGGTGAATCTGCTGCTCTTCATCCTTCTTGTGCAATGACATGAATGACCAAAACCTTTGCTTCAACTTGGGTCAATGATTCACAATTGCTACTGGTTCTTCTTCTTCTTCTTTTTTTTTACTTGTGTGTATTTTTCTTCCCTTGCACTTTCTTTTGCTGTTTTGTACTGTACTGTTCTGTACTGTTCTTGTCTGTTGTGCAAGTTCTGTATTGGTACTGTCGGTACTATTGCTACTGTTGCTAGTATTGCTATTGCATTTCCATTTGCACTTTCAGCCGCCTGCTTCGGCATCTGCACCTCGTCTCAAATCGATCCACACACAGGATGAAGATGAAGATGAAGAAGAAGACGGAAAGAAAAAAAGAACAAGTGCAACCAAAGGAGAAAAAAAAGTCAAGTCAAGTCGAGTTGAGTCGACTTGAATCAACTTCACTTGAGTACTTTACCAACGCTTCGACCCAGTGTGGGCCAAGAAAGGAGACGTTTTAGATGAAACACATGAGTAAGGATCCAATTACAATCATAATAACACTCCGTAATCGAATGGTAAAACGAAGCTACAGAATGAGAAGAAGAAGAAGAAAGAAAGAAAAAAAAGAAAAGAAAGAAAGAAGAAAGAAAAGAGTTTGATCACATCACCAACCTGCTTAGGGTCAATTCAAGTGAACACTTTGCCCAGTTGATTGCGTTTGTTGCATAGATCATTGATGAGCTTAGCCGCATCTTTGCAACTTGTCTTGTCCAAATGACCGCAGGAGCATCGTGGTCATCATCATGTAACCTTACACCCAACTGTACACCCAACGGCAAGTACTTTCATTAGAACATTTACAAAAGTGTGTACAGGAAGTGTACAAAGTATATTTCACTCTTGTTTTAGTCTACAGGTGAATCATTTGCCTTCTTCATCACCACTTTTGTCATCTGTCAGTTGTGTATGTGTGTATGTTGAACTCTGCTTATCGTTGCCTTGCAGTCAAGTGACCTTTTGGTATTAAATCTTCTTCCTCTCAACTGTGCATGCATATTCCTTTGAATTGCAGCTGAAACATAAATTGCAATATCCTTTTGCTCATAATCTGCTAATTTACTTGTGCATTCATGTTAATTTAATGCACAGTCAGGATCAATTGTCCAAGGATAAAGTACTCACTTGAACATCAACATCCAACTCAACCAGTCAGGTAATGCAGCTGCAGACTTGATTCTACTCAATTCACTCACTGTATTGGCCATCTATAACGAAGGAGAATTTTTTTCGCCTCTTTCCTTTTATCTTTTTTTCTTTTGTCTTCTTCTTCTTCTTCTTCTTTTCCTTCCTTACTGTGTCTTCCAACTTTCCCAGAGGAACAAGTACACCATTCATTCTTTTATTCTTTTATTCTCTCTCTTTCTCTTTCTCTCTTTCTCTCTTGTTCACTCATTCACTTGTCCCGTCCACTGACCTGATCATATGTAAAGTACACACAAGTAACATCAAGTAAAAGTACTTTATGTTTACCAAGCAAATGCTAACAATTGTAACATAAAATTGTATCGGCCAGTTGAACCCATTTGACCCCCTTTGTACCCAATTTGTACAATTGTTCTAGTCCAACCAATTTAGGTCACATGTATTTTTCATCAAGTTCATTTTGACCAACTTTAAGGGCAACCAAAATACCATCAATACTTTTTCTTTGTTGTTATCAACATAATTTGTCAGTGTCAATTGTAACCATCATTTCTATTTCTATTATTTTTTTGTTTGTTTGTTTGTTCTTTTTGATTCTTCATTGTAAATAACTGAAGAAATCATCATAATATTTTATCATTTATCATCATCCATTACAAGTTGAACAATTTTATTTCAATTTAAAATGATGATACTTGTATTTATATGAAATAAAACAGGTTAAAATATAAGATGTATAAAATTAATTGACCATATGTTAAGTGTACCTTGTAAAAATTGTTAGAGAATTACTAGAACTTTGTATCATTTAGTGTAATCATTTTTTTTTGTCATTTCCCTTGAAAAGGATTTAATGAGCAATCTCATTGCTTGGCCAGAATAATTGAATGAAAGTGTTGAGAGAAAGTGAAAGAACACAAAAGATAGAATGAGAAACGAGCCAAAAATACCAGAAAAAGGATAAAAATGTACACTGGACCTTATGATCGTGATGATGACGATGATGAAGATGATGATGATAATGATGATCCAAGGACGTTCAGTGACATGGACAAATGGTTAAAATGGTGAAAATGAAAGATGACAAAGAGAAAGGAGGAAACAGATTAAACTACACCTCGTGCTACCAGTACAATTGGTCCAATTTTAATTTAACAGAAAATAAAAAAAGACGAATTATTTGATTGATTGCTGGCAGGTGAGATTGTTTATTGCATCACCCTTGAGTGAAGTATCGAAGTATCTAAGCGACAGCTGTACTTGTTCATTCGGTTCTTTTTTAGTTGTGTCGGTGGTGTTGAAAGATGTGATGGTTGTTCTGTCATATTTTGTTCTTTCTTTCTTTTTTTTGTTCTTTTATTTTCTCTCTTGGCTCATACACATTTCTTCTTTCTTCTTTATTTTTTCCTCCCTTCATCCTCGTTTACTTGTCTTCTCTTTTGCCTGGTCGCTTTCCATTTAAGCCATCTGGTCCTGTGAGTGGGAGGGTTGACTTAAAGTGCTTCCAACTGCAAGTGACTACACTTGCAGTGAAAGAACAACAACACACACAGTCAACTGGTACAATTGATGCGATCACATATTCCCTTTTACTTACTGTACTTACTTTACTTGCCCGCTGTGATATAATTTGTTGCAAAGACCAAGGTGAAACCTTCAATACAGATGAAAGCCTTTTGTGTTTCCGGGTTCTTTTGTCATTTTACTCTTCCATGTGACCCATTAGAAGCCACAAGAGACATGAGTCATCATTCGATTGTAATAACAACCATCACAACCATTGACAGTTGTTATACTCATAATCATAGTGACCAGTGATCATTGATCGCTCATCACTTTAACTTGTAATGAGTGACCAAGCAAAAGGATAAACAAACTGCATGTCTTCATTAGTTTGATTAACTCATCGCTTGCCACATTCAACTATACTTTCATTCTCTCTTCTCAGTCACATGGGTCATCTCGAGTAAACACAATTTACCCAAAGTCATCAGTTGCAGACAAGACTGTTAATATCATCACTGTGTGACATATTGATGAACAATTGCTCACATATAAAGTGTACACCGAAGACATTTTACCCTTAACTCTGTTGGATTGTGTTGTACACATGACCTTTCAGTTCAGTTAGTTCAGTTAGTTCAGTTAGTTGCGTAAGTTCTGTTAGTTCTTTCTTTCTTTCGCTCTCTCTCTCTTAGTTCACATCACTTACTCTTCAATTCCTACAAGAATGTATGATAATATATTTTTGAACAAATGAGACACCCGGCATCCTTATCACTCACTAAACATCATCTTCATCCGATGACTGTGTGTATACGAGGTGAAGAAAAATGCATGAACTGGTGATGTAAATGGCAATGATGATACTACTGGTGCTGATGGTGATGGTGAACTGTTTAAACCTGAAGCTAGTTGTGAGAATTCTTTTTCTCTTTTTCCTTTTTTTCCTTCTTCTGTACCCAAAAAAACACTCACACATTCACACATTCAAAATAACCAGGGAGACTTTTTTTTCTTCTTCTTTCATTGGTTATGCATCTTTTCTTCATCACTGAAAAAGAAAAGAAATAAAAAAAAGGAGAATGAACCAAATGCACAGTAAAATATATAAATTTACTTGGTAAGTGAAGACTAGGAATTTTTTTTGCCTCTTTTTCTTTTTTTGCTTTCCGGTTTGTTCTTTCGTGTTCTTTTTGGCCAGTTTTGTCGTTTTTTTTCTCTCTTTCTTTTTTTTCATGGCAAATGAATCAACCGGCAACAACTGTGTGTGTGTGTGTGGCAGTTGAGAATATTTTACTAGTGAAGGAGGATGAAGGAGGCATAGATGAAAAAGAAAGAAAAGAAAAAAAAAGGAGAAAGAGAAGGGTGACACCAAAAAGTACATACATCAGTGCCTCGAATGCAAAGTAAGTGACTGGTGAACAGTAAGTTCTAACTTTTTTTCCCCCTCTTCTTCCTTCAAAATACAATTCACAAAAGGGAGGAGACATTTTTCATATTCAGGTGTCCCACAGGGACATTGTGAACTCATGGCCATTGTGGTTAATGGCAAGGCCAAGTGGATCCACCACCAGTGACAGTTTGCAAAATTGCCATTGCAAATATATCCAAATATAAATATGAATACATCGATGACCGACAAACTGACACACACACATATCAACACATATACTCATACACTGACAGTATGACCAAGTATTGTCCATCAGATGCATCTTTCATTGAGATCTTTCTTCTTCTTTTCCCTTCTTTGTCACAATTGTACTCTTCTTCATCTTGCATTATGATGACCGCCCCTTTCATCAAAATCAAGGCATCTGTTGTGTCTCTGCACTTTTTCACTTTTTTCTCCTTCCTCGAATGCTCCTTGTCTTTGTTCATGCATCACTCGTATCGTCCATTGTTCTGTTTAGTTGTCTTCTGTTCTATTCTATTCAGTCTTCTTGTGTTCTTTTTCCCTTTTTGCCCTTTTTCTCTTTTTTTTTGCAACTTCTTCCGTCCACTGATGCATTTGTCTATGTGAGTAAGTGTGTATGTGTATGTGTATGTTGTCCACATCAACCAATCATACTCAGGACAAAGACTGATGGACACACGAAAAGTACAAAAAAATCAAGAAGGCGAAACAGAGTGAACAATGATCCAAGTGATCACTTCAACCTATCATCACGATATATCCAAAAAGTTCTAAATGGATAGAAATTTTTGCTGACCAATGTTGAATTATTTTGTCATTTTGTCATTTTCATTTCAATCACTGATGAGTCACACAACACGACAACAACCTTTTACAAGGAAAAACATATTAGCTGATGAACAGTAAAGACACCAATCAGCTTGTGAACGATGGTATCACCATTTAGTCGATACTTTGACATGCATTGAATGTTTGTTGATGAATGTTGTCATAAAAAATGACCAAAAAAAAGAGAGGAAAGAAGGAAAAGAAAAGAAAGACAACACATCAAGTTACAGTCACCGTTCATTTGATATTTGTCCTTGTTGGTGCTGATGAAGCGAAAATACTTTGTTTCTATCACACATTAACGAAAAAGATGAACAAATACAAGGCACAAACATTTTTTTTGTTTCCAATAAACCTGGTCTTTTTCTTCGTCGGTCCACTTGGTAAAGATGAAAAAAAAAAATCTCTTTGTTCATCCTTCAATTCGATCGACCTAAAGAAAAGATTTGCTGTGAATCAAAATATTATTCAAAAAATATCGTCTCTCACTGATATTTGATAGTTGAAAAAGAAGAAGAAAAAAAAGCAGAAGCATTTCATCTATTTTATTCAAAAATGAAGTAAAATAAGTGTCGTTTCATGAAAATACTTTGCCAATGAAAATGATTCACATTGTGTCGAGTGAAAGTTCGTGAATGGTTCTTTTTGTTGTCATGTTGGTGAAAAGAGTCTTTCAGTTGATTTTTTTTTCCTTTTTTCATCATTCAACCAAAGTATTTTTACTTCTTCATCTTCTTCTTCTTTTACTTGTTTCACCTTGACTTGATGTGGCAATTTATATGCCAATGTAACTTTGTCGTGCAGTTGAATAACATTTGAGTTGTTGAGTTGTTGAGAAGTCGACGAATTGCTGCAAATATCTTTCACACACACACACACACTCAAATATGAGGATGTTAAATTGTACAAGAGGATGAGGAAAAGGACAAGTTCACTGGATAAGAGATGAAGAAAAACCCCATGAAAAATTCTGTGGATCCACTTGGATTCCCTGGAAACATTTATCTATCATTAGAAATGAATCATCGAAAACATGTCAAGAAAAAGCCAAGACAAAGATAAGGAAAGAAGAAAAGAACAAGTAAAAGTAGAGAAAAAAAGGGGTAAACTTTTTCATCATTCATTTTATCCTCGCTTGTCTGCTTTCATTGTAAATTAGCTTGTAAGCAAAGTGTCTTTGTCTGCTTTTCTGGTTGTTCGATTCTTTGACCCACCTGGAAGAAGCATAAACAGTTACCCAAAATGCAGGCATAAGAAAAGAAGTGAAAAAAAGGAAGAAAAAAAACGATGATGATGATGATGAAAAAATAAGAGTTAAAACAAGTGAATGTTACATGAGACCACCTGCCTTACATTTGTCTTGGTCGAATGATGTATGCAAGGAAAAGGATAAAAAAAGAAAGAAACAGGAGAAAACAGAATCATGGATGAATTACATGCTGAATGTGAGATGAAGGAGGAGGAAGATGATGATGAGGAAAATGCAAAGAAGGACACAGAGAACAACTTTACCAGACTTCTTTTTAGACTTCACCAGGAGGATAGAACCAGTTCTAACCATCTTTGAAGAACAAGTGCAAAACTCAGCAACTTCTACATTTGCAAAGGAAGAAGCATCAACTGTAAGGATAAAGATGAGCACAAGTTGTATCCTCGTCCGGGGATAACATTTGCCTGCAAAAATTCCCTCCTGTTCTTATCTGACAAATGCACATTCGAGAGAAAGAGAGAGCGAGAACTTTTCATTTGATTGGAGAGGTTTTTCTCTTTCCTTGTTTCTTTCTTTGTCTCTGTCACTTTGTCTCTCTCTCTTTCTTTTTCCTTGTCTTTCCTTTCCTCTACAGTTACTCATCGCGTGTCGTCAAGTTTGCCGAGTTTTCTTGTAAGTCCAGTGTCCATTTTGGTCCATTTGTGCCCATTTTCAAGCCGAGCCAAAAGGACTTCAATGACATCCAAGTCAAGTACAGCACGAAGACAGGTCTTTTTGCATCACTTACTTTGCCCTTAAAATGCGAAGCACGAGTTACCCTGTGAACAGGATTTGGCTAGAGAGTCTTGCACTTCTTTTTCTTACTCACTTAATGATACACTCAAGTGATGCAATAACCAGCGGAAACAACCAGTCACTGCATCACCAAGACAAAAGTAAACGGACACTCGATTGGACCATTCGGACCATTCGAACCATCGCAGTACAAAAAAAAATAATGCAACTTCCACCCCTTTTTGTCTCTCTCTCTTTTTCTTTGTCTTTTGTCTTTTCTATGTTGAGTTCTGTTCTGTTCTTTCTATTTTATCCGGTCTTTGTCTTTGTTCTGTGTGGAAAACTCAATCTGCATTTGCTGCATCCTTTGTTCTAACGACGAGTCGACAACTTGCATCACCCAAATGTACGAATAAAAGCTAATGAACACCCCCCTCGACATGCCATTGATTTACTCAAATGACACACACAGTGCAATTTACTAAATCAACTGAACTTTTTTTTTCTTCTTCTTTCTTTTCTTTCCTTTTATTCTTTATTTGAACATTCGTTCTTTCAATTCTTTTCTGTTCTTTACTCTTGATCCACTTTTCATGTTAACTTAGCGATTTATAAGATTCTGATGAATAAATTGTAAGAAAAAAAACGAAAGGAAACAGAGAGAAAGATAGCGATTTGACACATTGTTAAAATTGTTGAAAATTGTCGTATAAAGTCGACGAGTTATGTAAGTTGGATTGTCTCTTGCAACTTTTCAACCAAGGAAAGATGTTCAAATGGAGGAAAAGATGTCAATCGTCCTAATGAATCTGGTTTGATTGCAACATTAGATCAGCAAGCTTTTGTCTTAACTTAATCCTTGACCATGTCAAACAAAATCTTCCACCTAAATCAACACTTTAGTTGATGACTGACCCACTTCATTCATCTTAGGTATTTACAGGGACAATTTATTTTTATAAATGAATACTCGGTATAATAAACCCTCTGGAATTTCTCAGTAAATTTGATATTGTTATGTTTAACTTAATAACTCGGATTTGGATACTCTTATTTTATCCTTTGGTAATCTTCTCGATAATCACTCTCCTAAACCATAATTCGAAGGTTAATATCCGACCTCCGGACCGTTCTTAAGGTCACTTGCACCGTTCGAGCATTCAATTAGTTGTCATATGTAGAGTAGGGTGGTCAAACATTTTCAAATTCTCGCTCTTTGTTTGACCCATTGGAATGCTTACTACCATCTCTGGACTTTTTAGGATTTCCCGATGGCCCCTCGATATTTCCATCAAAGTATTTGACACCTTCGGAAAATTTTTTCAAACTTCCTCGAGAGTTTCTTTCATTTCCTGTTTTGTCATCTTTGTGGTGCCTAATTCTTTTAGAATTTCTTTTAAAACCGTCTCGAATTTCTTCATCCTCTTGTTGTTCTTCGGAAGAGTTATTCCATGCATAAAAGACCAGTCCGACAATTATAAAGCAAACAAAGAATATTACAATAATCCATAGGGCAGCCGAATTTCCTGCTGAATCGTGTAATGAATGATCCAGCGGATTAGAATTCGGTGAACCTGTATTGTTATTCTCTGACGGTGAACTTGAATCACCTGAACCACCACTTGGTCTTGGGGTTGCACACGTTGTAATGGTGGATATTCCTGGAATCAATGTCGATAGTCCGGGTGATCGAGATGGCCCAGGCCGTGTGCTTGGTACAAGTCCTAGGAGCCATTGTAGCATCGTTTAACAATATTGATTGCATAGGGATAGATTTTATAACTTTATTTCCCACGTTAAGTGAGGAATCATCTGAATTATCCATATGACTTACCATCTGTGAATCATCACCAACACGGATGGCAGTTTTTGTTCTTTTCATTATTTTCCTAATCTCTCTGTGGAGATGTAAAGGCGATTTAGATTTCCAACGTTTCTCCAAACTTTCATCATTTCCACTGGTTGCAATGTTCGTCATCTTGACCTATGTCACTGGTCAGAGAAGATCACAGTCGGCATAGCATTTAATGAGTGAAAAGTTAAGTGAACTCAGATTGATTAAGCTGTATGCACTTGCTAAACAATCAATTTGGCATAAGAGACAAGATTTAGCTGCAATAATTGAATTAGAATTCAAAAATTTTGATTGGTACTTAATTGATTCAAGCTGAACAAGATTACTTTCAACAATTGGATTTTATTCCTCTGGTCCACAACTTTATGATTTATTAAATGAGTCCAAGTTGAGTGCGATTGCGTGGTTGATACAAACAACAATTCATATCAAGACGGAAGATACATTGAACAGGATCAGTCAGGTTATTTTAATATTTCTATGTTATCTGTTCTTTGTCTTGGTTCTGTGTCGAAAACCCAATCAACGTAAGAAACAAAGTGAGTACAAGTTCTTAAGTGACATTAGACACATTGTTAAAATTGTTAAAAATTGTCTTATAAAGTCGACAAGTTATCTAAGTTGAATTGTCTCTTGCAAGTTTTTCAACCAAAGAAAGATGTTCAAATGGAATGAATTGATCAATAGACACACAAGAACAAAGACATACAGACACACTCGACGTTTTTCCAATTGACTCATGTGTGAACCTGTTTGGCCCTGACACTCGTTTATTCACACAATTAAATTTCGTAGAAACTTGATTTACCCTGCCGAGAAGAAAGTGAAAATAAGGGGGCAAATAAGAAAGAACACAGAACTTTTCACTAAGAACCAAGTAAAACAAAACGAATGAGATAGTAGATAGAATGAAAGTTAAACTGTTTTAACACAAGAAAAAAAAAATAAAAGGAAGAAAGAAAGAAACTCAAGCCAAGTCGAACGAGTTCATTGAATGCAATTGTAACAGTGAGTGACACAGGCCATCAAGTGAGTGACACTGTAGTGTAAATTGCTGTTAGAGGAAAAGACAGGAACAAACAGTCAGTTGGAAGGGAAAAAAAAGAAAAAGAGAGAGAGAGAAACAAAGTGTGTGCACAGTCAATGAAAGACACAGTAAGGATGAAAATAATGGTGGAAAAACACACACAATTACGTGAGAGGTGATGTTGGTCCTCGTGAGTAGTAATGAACAGACAAACAGACTCACACAAACACACACACACATGTATACAAAGTTACACGATCACACTCATACTGAGTCAAAGTAAATCAGGGAAGAGAAAGAAGAGAAAGAAAAATAGTGAAAATAAAAGTGCATCTACACAAATGAAGTAACTGAGGTGCCATTTACTCCCTTTTTCCCTCTTTCCCTTCTCACGTAAGGTCTAAAATTATCTTCATCTTCATCCACAGTCCAATCATCAATGTATTCAATGTATTCAATGTAATCTTCTTTTTCATCTTCTTCATCTTCTTGTCTCACCGATTGCAGCAATAAATGTCACTGTGTGAATCCTTCAGTGAACATGCAAATATTTCTTCATGATCAAACTTGTCATTCTACATTTTATTTGTCAACGTTGATGAAAGTTGTTGTCCATTGAAAGTGCAAACAAGGTGACAACATAACACAAATGAGTATGATGTATGGACTGGTGATGATGATGACGATAAGAATGATGAACAAGTCCACGACCCACATGATGATGAAAATGATGAAAATGATGAAAAATAAGAATAAATATAATTTTTTGCTTGTCTTTTCAATCTCATGTAACTCTTACTGCAATTACTTGACTTTTTGTTTGTTTATTTGTCTTACTATATCATCTTAATCATAAGCATCACAAGATGCGGTTTCTTAATTTACAAGCAGAAAGTCCGTGCAGTTGATTCATCAGATGGTCAAATCTTTATCCATCTTCTTTTTTCTTTTCCTGCATTTAACATTCTGAGAGATGATCTGTTTGAACCAAATTAAGAAAAAACACATAAACAAGTACGCACATAATCAATGACAAGTGTTGGTCTTGTTTTGTCCTCAACGACTTAACTGAAATAGAAGATGAAGAAGAAGGAACAAACTTTTACTCTAAAGATAACTCGGTCAGTTTGTTTGTCGGGCAGATGAAATATTTGTTTATTTAATGAAAGTAAGTAAATGATTAACAAAAAAAAAGTGCAAATTACAACAACCTCGACAGCTGTTACATGAACGCTGAGACATTGATGAACCAGTTTCAACCTCAAATTGCATATTGTGTCGCTCATCTGTTAAATAATTATCAAGATGAGTCAGCTGTTAATCATTAACACTGCTAATGAATGAGTCAATGTCTAATTGATCAGTCAATCAACTTGACCGTCAATACAATTTACCATCATCAAATGATACAAATGAAATGATGATGATTGTAATTATATTTGTTGTATTTGTCATTGATTGAATTATCTTCTTTCTCATTCCTCTGTCATCTCATCTTCAAATACCGGTAAATCAATTTAGCCCACACAAGAAGCAAATAAAAAATCATGTTGTAAGGTAACTTTACTTGTTTATATCAATTGAATTTGATGAGCACTTGCTTGAGGAAAAGGAAAAAAAGAAAGAAAAAATAAATAAATTCAAAATAATAACATAAAAACCAATGATAAAGTATCCAAAAGTATCCTCAACAACAACTTAACAAAGTAACCTGAATTTTTTCGTCTAATCCATTCATAAATCAAATGACGAATGAAGGATGCAACTACTTTAAGTTACAAATGTAATTTTCATTCATACAAAGAAAAAAGAAAAAGAGAAAAAGTAAAAATTTCTTAACATTAACAAGTTAAATATTGACATTCAGTTGATTGATTAATTATGAATGCAATTGATGCAATTAAATTGAATCAGATGGAAATCAAAGTTAATTTATACGGTCACAGGATGGATGAGAAAAACAGTTTAATTAAATACACTAATGAACTGTTGACTGACACATTTACAATTGGTTGATTCAATCAACTTCATCATTCAATTGTCAAAGAAAGAGAGAGAAAGAGAGAAAGTAAAAATCATTACTTTTGTCTTCATGTTGTAAGTTGATTAAAGTAAATGAATTGTCTTTTTGTTCAATGTTCATAAACAATGATTAAAGTAAGTGTAGTGTGATATTTTTCATCTAACGTGATAAGAAATTCAATTGAAGTATAATTAATCTATATCATTGTTACTTTTCATTATTACTTAGTAATTTTGTACTTTAATCATCTGGTCATTTGGTCAACATTGTAAGGTCAAGGCATTTGATTAAAGTTAATCTTGTCAAATGGATTAAATGTGACAAGTAGAGAAAAAGAGGATGAATGATAAAACAAGTATAACAGATGATGAGGTAAAAAAAGGAACAGATAAAGCGAGAGACAACGAGCATCAGTTTAAGCCAATTGCATCATTTGACTTGACTGAAGAAGACTGAAAAAAGGGCGAATTTATCTGGTCAAAATGACCTCAAGTGCATTGCATGTTATAAGATATAAGATATAAGATGTTACTACAATGTTCTTAGAGATGGTCGATGTCGACTGTTGGTTATGAAGAGTGAGGAGCAGGACAAACTTTATCTTCATCCTCATCCTCATCCTCATCCAGTAAAGTCGGAGCCTTTGCAATGGAGGATAAATGATACCACAGTGCAGTTTGGGTGATATTGTTTCACTTATTGTCAGTTGAAAAATAAATCACATTGAATGGTGTGACTGGTAAAATGACTTTTTCTTTCTTTCCTTCCTTCTGTTAACTTTTCTCTCTTTGTAACATTGTATGTCCTGTTTCAATGGTTCTTGTGCACAATACAAGATGTACAAGTTTTTTCTCGTTTTTTTCTTCCTTTCTTTTTAGAACAAAACAGGACTAGAGTAAGAGAGCTTACTGGTTGGTCCATTTGTTCTTGCCAGTGTATCAGTGCCATTATTCTGACAAACAAATTGTAGAAATTGGCCTGTTTGTCCCACCAAGAGAGAGAAAAAGGCAGATAATAAAGAGAATAAAGTGAACAACTTATCCCAAGGAAGAAGAAAGAGAAGAGGAAGAAAAAAATCGAGCTGATTTGCATAAAAGCTATTGGCTGAATTCACCTACATCAGCTGTGCACATCTTTTTTTTTCTCCCTCTTCTTCTCTACTTTCTTCCACTTGAGCATCTTAATATGCAATGGAGAAGCACTTTCATACCCACCAACGGATCAATGGTTGCAATTGCTCTTGCATCAACTCTTTTACTAAGAAAATTAGGTGAAAGGCAAAACTATCTCACTCAACTAACGATGTATGTAAAATCGATTTATCTGTCAACATCAACACAAAGACAAAGTCACATGGTGCATGGTGAATATTTTCATGAGAAGAAGAGAGAAAGAGAGAGAAAGTTTCTCTCTTCATCTTTTTTTTTCTTCTTCCCTTCTTCTTGTTGTTAATTCTTTTTTCCCTTCTCTTTACTATGACTTTTCTACCCGACTCACCAACCATTTGCCTAATTAATTGCAATCTCACGCGCAAAGACTGTGCAATTTTGACAGTCGACAGTGATGACTGATGGCCATCAATTGAACCGGATGTAACTTACGTCAATTCAATTGTATCAAAGTGAGCATTTAACTTGAGCTTTAGTCAATTTACACAGTAAAAACTTTCTCTTTCTCTTTGTAGTTTACTGTCATTCTTTTTCTTTCCCTTGAGTTAATATGAGTAAAGGTTAAAAGTTAAAAGTTATCGGTTAAAATTTATGCATTTACAAAATATCAAGCAAAACACCCACATACATTAAAACAGATGAACACACACACATGAAGACATTTATAGAACAAAGTGTAGACGTAAAATAGCAAAATGTATGTGAAGAGAATTGAAGAAAGTTGCAAATTTTTAACAATTTTACTAAATGAATTGGTAAATGCGTTGTACAGTGTACAGTGTAAAGTATAAAATGTGAAAGAATAATTCCAGGAGGCTGATTTAAAGAAGTGAAGAAAGATTGAAGAAGAGAAAATTACTTTCTTGGTATGCCACATGAGTCTTGCGGTCATTGGAGCAGTTAATGCTGCACCATCGTTAAAAAGAAAGATGGTTTAAGAAGACACTTCAGCCAATGTTTGCAATAGCAGAAGCCAGATCAATGATTTGATTGAGTTCACGTGAGAGAACACCTAAAGGATGAAGAGATCCATAGGGATGCTCGGGTGATGAAACAAAAGGGTCAAATGAAGAATCTTCAATTTTAACCTCTTTTTCTTTCTCTTCACCTTTACTTGAAGTATTTTCATTGACAATCACTTTATTTGCCTGTTTAAATCGATTATTTGAATTGCCTGAAATAGGTTCAACAACTAAAGTACTTGTAGTAACTTCATTTACTCCATTTTTATCATTGATTATAATTTCTTTTCCTTTATCTGAACCCATGAACGATTTAAATTGATTTGAAAATGCTCCGGTTATTCTATTACCCATATTAATGGCACTACTACTTATTCGATTGAATACACTTCGATGTAATTCAGCAGATGTTGCTTCTAATATATACGATGTAAATAACTTGGTATACAATTGAGTTAAAAAAGACATTGTTTGACGTAATGTACTAATTGTTGATTGAAAAGTTCTATAAGTATCTAAAGTAACATTTGTTGCAGCTTTTTGTATAATATTTGCATCAGTATTAATATTTGATTGTGATTTATCATTAGAAGATTTATGTTTAACTTGAGTCATAACAAAAATGTTATTATCATCTGAGGAATCAGTAGATGATTTAGATGAATTTTCTTCAATTTGACCATTCGGTAAGACAAGTTTATCATGTCTATCAATCCATCGATTGAGTAATTTACGAATTTCACCATTTAATCGATCACGTAAAGAATCCATCCTTTGTAAATGAACTTGTAATCGTTGATGAAGTGGTGAAAATGCAGAAGGAAGTTTAATGTCTTCCTGTTTATTTATGTCATCCTTCAAGATGGAATTGGTTAAAGGTGAATGTTCAGCAGTTCTACGAAATGAATTAAATGACTTTAACAGTTGAGTAAGAGATTGTGAGATACTTGACAAATCGACTGACTTTTTCGCATCGTTGACTATTGGCTGATCAATCAAGTGACCATTTGAACTTCTAGATCCAGTAGAAACAGCTTCACTTCTCAAAAGAATGGTCAAAGCTTGTGATATCAATGGAAGTCGTCGTGCAATAGAGCCTAAACTTTGAAGAAAGTATCTGGCTAAACTGATTTGCTCTTTTCCATCATCTGAGGGAGAAGAAGAAGAAGATGAAGATGAAGATGAGGATGATTTTTCTTCTTGCAATTGTGATTGAGGAAAGGATTTTTCCAATGCACTTCTAATTTGTTCAAAATCTCTTCTTAATGCTTCTAATACAAGAAGAGGATTTTCAAGGTGATTGGATTTAATTATTTGAGCAAAAGTAGATGGTGAAATTGAATTGAGTGGAGATAAATTTTCTTTTTGACTGGTTAATATGTCACCTTGTGTAACTGTTTCAACAAAAGAAGAAGAAGATGTCGATGTAAATGAAGTAAAAGGTTTTTCATTGTCAACTGTAAGTTCATTGTTAATCGTTTCATTTGATAATTGTATTTCTTTTATCTTGACAGGCACTGAAGGAGAACAAGTGACACTTGTCCAAAGAAGTAGCATCAAAATGAAGCAGTATACGTAATTGACGGATAAAATAGTTGAATTAAAGGACAACATTTTAACTGACAGAGATGGTATCTCACAGTATGTATAACTTGTACTTTGTATTTCTTGTTTCAATTAACAGACAATTAGTAAGATGGATAATGAGATTAGCAGCAAAGGTTAAAGAGGGTAAGCAGTGGATTATATATCGATTTATATGGCTGATTACAGTGAGACCAGCATTGGACACATCAATTGAGGTGATGAGGGACCACCAATGAGGGTCACACGACATGTTAATGTCAATGTTCTCTCTTGAATCATCTCTTCATCAGGGTTTGTTCATCTTCAACTATCAACTAAAGACTAAGATCAGAGAAAGAGACAAAAAAAACACAACCATCTAATACTATCAAATATATATATACTATCGACCATTGTTTAAAGTAAAGACAAACAACGGACAGTTTAACCAACTATCCGAATGAATGCGTGACATGTTGAGGATGATTCGTTGTACTAGCAATTTATCGAAAAAGACATTCGTTACACTCGTTGGATGGTGAGTTGTGTCTCTTTGTCTCTTTTATTTTTTTTTTGTCCTTTTTTTTATTCTTTTTGCGACGTGTCCAATTGTCACAATGTAATTGACACACCGCATCGACCAAGGAGACAACTTCGATGACAAAAGAATTTGATGCGAGGTAAGAGTAGAGGCAAAGAGTAAATTCGACGGATTTGTTCACCCGGATCCAGTTGAGATCCTAATTCCTTGTTCTCTGTTCTCCTTTTTTTTTCTTCTCTTTCACTTTCACTTTCTTTTTCTCTTTTCATGTTGTACTGTGAGTAGAGCAATCAACTGGCCATTAATCACATGTCCATTCACTTGCAAGTTGTACACTCAGCATCATACCGGTAGTTGCCACTCAGCGATCGGCCATTGATGACTCTCTACTGTACATTGAAAAGCATGTTTGTTATAACAAATTGAATTAAATTCAATTACAGGTAACATACACACACATTCACTTGATTGCAATTGAAATCGGTCATTTCGATCATTTGATCATTTGATCATCTTCTCACTCAAGTAAATTATATGACACCAATGTGATGTCTTTAGGTCAATAAACAATTTGATAAGTTTGAAAACTAAATTATGATGAGTGAACTACTTGATGACAGGTGGTCAGGAAACAAGATAAATACAAAAATGAAAGAAAAAAAGGAAAAAAAAGAAAAAAAGACCACCGATGATGAGGAAGAGGAAGGATGAAAATGTAATTTGTCTGAGTGAACATTTTCACGCTCTTCAACCAAACAAACACACCTGGTGGAAACATAATACGCTTTTTGACCCTTCGTGATGCTCAATAATCACCTTTGTTGCTTTATTATATTTATTTTGTTGCTTTTTCATTTTATAACTTTCAATTTGTACATTCTTTGTCCAAGTGACACGTAAATCAACATTGGATTGAGCGTGCTAAGTATACCTTGTCATTCACGAGGCCAATTTGTTCATTGGTTATTACATTTTACCCACAACTTTCACCTGTATTTTCATCATCATCATCATCTGGTCGACGTGTTGAAAAGCAATTATCGCCCACAACTTGTTACCTCATTCTATCGTCAAAGGGTTACAACAAATCTTCTTCTATTCAATTAAAGTAAAAACAGGATTAATCGTCCATCTTTTCACTCACACAAGTATCAAGATGAAGTATATAATAACGTATGACTTGTTCTCAAATATGTGATTAATTGATTTGTGTGTACATGTTGTTTACAGTATCTGTCTTTCAACCAGAATGGTAAGTTTATCATTTATACCTGTATGACAGACGGACAAGTGGCATCAAGAATAACAGTACAAGACATTCACAATGAAACAAAAAGAAAATCAGTGCACTCGACAACATCTGAGAATGCTATTTACAGAGTGACAGATAATACCATACAAAAGATTCAACAACATTTAGAGAGAGAGAGAGAATCAAGATGGTAATCAAATGAAAGGACACACGAAAAGTTTCAGTGACCGACTGGGCCATACTTGTTGGTCCAGTTATTCAAGTGATTGGACAAAGGTGGAAATGTTAATCCTGCTTGAGGAAGAAAAAAATAAAGAGAGAAAAAGAGAGGATGCACACTCACTCGCAGTTTGTCTGTTATTTTTTTCGGTGACCAGGTAACAGGACCAGGTAAGGACCAGCCTTCCTTTTCAATTTTCTCGTCCTGTCTTTTTTACCTTTTTTTCCTTTTCACTTTTGCTCCTCAACTGGTGGACACTTTCATCAGTCTTACTTGTATCCTCTTACTTGGCATCAGCAAATTCATCCTGTTGGTTGTCCTGTTGTCCGGTTGACCAGGTAACTTTTTCTCTCTCTCACTCTTTTTTTTCAACTTCCCTCTTGATCACTTTTTATGCTTTTTCATTCTCTCATAACTTGTCACTTGTGACTCGTATGCGTGTCACTTTATCTTCATCTTCACTTACACATAAATCGATAAAGTAAGAGAAAAAAAACATCAACTTCTTCGATATTCACAACTTCAACTTTCACACTTGAGTCACTCCGTTTGTCTTATTCAATAATAAATTCTTATGACCTTTTTCATTTCTGTATCTTTTTTTTGTAACTTTTACTCCATTTTAATTTTCCTTTTTGTCCCTCTTTGAAGATTCAGCACTTCAATTACAAATCTTACCAGCTGAGGTAAAGAAGAAGAAGAAGCAAAGACAACATTTATCAGAAAAGTAAGGAAAACAACATCAACATCACTTGAGGAGAAAAGTTGAAATCTCAAGCAGATGAAGCATTAGTTTGAATCATCAAATTGCGAAATTTCATCCTTTTTGCTCTTTTCTCTGTTGTCCTCATCTTGCCAACAATTGCCAAGTCAACATCAGAATATTTGAACAGATTAAACAACCAGCCGCAATTGAAAGGCCACCAGATTGAAAAGAACTTTGTCAAGATGCCACACTTTGTCATCTTAGCTAATCACATTGTCAACCTTTTCATCTTTGGTAAGTACAAAGTGTCAATATAAATTTTTGTAGACTAAAACGAAATTTATTTTTCTCTTTCCTTCCTTTCATCAATAGTTTTCATTTCATTAACTTGTATCAGTCAATGTGAATCTGTGTGGCAATCTGAGCGAATTCGTCCATTATCAACATCATCTCCATTGTCATATCATCGAATAAATGTGAAAAGTTCAACAACACAAATTCCTACATTAACAAGTTGGTTAAAAAAATCTACTGAAAATTCCATCAATGATCGAGTGAACAATTTAATGAATATTTCAACATCATTGAAAATTCATCAGTTAGAAGATAATGTAAGTGATGTATTGAATAATCAAAATAAAAGTACTACAAAGGATAAACTGACCAAGGAAAAGTCTGTCAGTGGTAAAAAGCAGTCCAATGAACAAATATCCATCAGTTCATATGTAAATCCACTTCCGGCTCTTCCTTCATATCCGGCTGGCCCAGCATCACCTCCTCCTTCTCCTCCAATATCGATGGTCACTTTTCCTTCAACTACACCAAGTACAACAACTGAACCGACAACAATAACAAGAGAAAAAACAACAACAATAACGCCAAGCACAACAACAAGAGTGACAGCAACGAATGTACCTCGGACATCACCAAGCAGTACATTATCACCTACATCAGTTGATTACATTGTTGATGGTACATCTTCTTTCATGGGAGACTTAGATGATGGTTTAGAGTACACTTACAACGAAGAATCAAACGAACCTTTGGGATCTCTTTCATCACTCAGGTCACCTTCATCCGCATCCTCTATATCAACTACATCGAATTCACAAAGGTTATCATCTGCATCTCAAAGAGCAAAAGAAATAAAAGAAATAAATTTACTAACAACAAGTACAAGTAAATCATCATCATCATCATCATCTTCACCCAATGGACAAACAGATAAAAGAAAACAATTTCAAGCAAATGTAAATTTACAAATTGATCCTGACAGTGAAATCAATGAACCGATTACGTTAGTACCGATTGATGCTGTAGCAGCAGCAGAAGCTGTTACCAATATTGAAGAAATGGAAGATTCTACTGTTGATGATGTTACCAATGTTGCTGATGGTGCCAATGAAACAAGTAAAAATGATCAATCTATTGAAGTAAAAGTATCCACCAAGAGTAAGAAGAAGAAGACGAAGGATACAAATGGCCCTTGGACTGATAATGAAGATGATGACACTTCTCACCCGACACCTTCATCACTTTTATCCTCTCGTAGTCGATCTTTAGCGTTTGTTACACGAGTTGCATCCGCAGTTGCAAGTAGAGAAAGGAAAAATAGAAGAGAAAAAGGAATCAACACTGTTTCAGTGGGTAATAATGACCAGTCTGTTGGTGTATCTGATGATTATTTGGAAGAAGAGAAAGCCGAGAAACAACCAACATCAGAAGTAGAAGGAGAAGTAGAAGAAGTGGAAGAAGGAGAAGGAGAAGGAGAAGAAGAAGGTAAAGCAAGAAGACAAAGTCAACCGTCTGAAGAATCCTCTGCTCGAACCAGCAGGAGGTTCAAGTCATCTGTGTCATCGGAATCATCCAAAATAAGACCAACTCTGAGGTACCTCTCAGCTCCACTGAGCGATGGAAGGGTGAGTACGCATCACTTGACCCTCTCTTGTGTCTTCTCTTTCCCTTCAGCTTGTGTTGTCTGGGTTGAATGGCTGAATAGAACAGTTCTAGAACTTGCATCTTACATTTTGTTCTTTTTCTCTCTGCATCAATCTATCAGTCGTAAATGGAGTGTAAGTGAGTTGTCTTTCCTTTCTGCGTCCAAGCGTTTCCTCCTCCTCTTCTTCTTCTTTTTCTTTCTTCAGCTTTTCTTTCTTTTACTCACTTTGTTACATAAGAAGGAGAAAAAGAAGAAGAAGGAGTAAAAGAAGTACAAGAAGAAGGAGAATACAGACAGACAGACAAAATACCAGATGAACATGTGAATGATACAAAGAAAGAACCAAAGAAGCAAAGAAGAGGAGGATAAATCTTTTCATTTCACTCATCTACTTCATCTGGTTCGTCTTGTTCTTTTCGGTTGATTTTGTTTTTTTCGGCTTCTTTCGGTCTTCTCATCTGCCGTATCATTTGTCCTTACATGTCAAATTTTTTTGCCATCACTTTACTTATTCACAAGTTCCTCTGTGTCCAGAGAACCGGTCATTCGAACAGCCGTCTCGGATGTTCTTCTGTTTGCCCTTCATTGCTTGTTGGTTCTTTATATGTGACACAGTGTCAGCCTGTTAGTACTTGAACATTTTACCATTTTACCCTGTTGGTTCTGTTGGCATGTTAGAAGGTCTAAACATTCAAACGTCCAAACGTCCAAACGTCCAAACGTTACTATGCATGAGTCTTTTCATCATTTTCAGCTGTTTGAAAGACGACTCGGCAGGATAAGTGACCTGATCCGGTTTGAGAGGTCGATGGCAGCTCGGCAGTTGAAAAAGACTTGAAAGATTCGAAAAGACTGGCACCCAGTGATGCTATGATGGTGTATGATGGTATATGATGGTGTATGATGCTGTGCAGAGTCTGCATCAAGTGCCACTTGCATCACTTGTCTCACTCACACCCTTTGACTGTCTTTTCGCGCCAACGGGCAATTGATTCGCTCTTTCTTTCGTGAGACTGGTCACCTTTCATCCACTTTGCCAGTCTGCAAGTCAAGTGAAAGGACAAAGGGAAGAAAAAGAAGAAAAAGAAGTAAAAGAAGTAAAAGGACAAAAAGAGGAGGAGGCCAATTCAGCATCTAACTTTGGCCGTCCAGCGTTTTTCCTTTTTCCTTTTTCCTTGTTCCTTCTTGCCTGCTGTTAGTTCTTTCCTCTCCTTTTCTCTTCTTCTTTTCCTTCTCTTCACTCTCAGTACTTCGGGATCTCTTTTCACGGCTCCTTGAACTCCATCACAGCTGGTCAAATAGGTGCCCTGATCCATGATTCTCAAGCTTTTTGGTGCTTCCTTCATCTTCTTCATCTTCTTCTTCTTCTACTCTTTCTACTCTTTATCCTTTTCTCCACTTCCTCCACTTTCTCCCTTCTCCCTTTCCACTGTGTCAGCTGACGTGGCAAACTTTCTGCCCGTTTAATTTACTCACTTCCAATAACTCACTTGATCTATGTACTCTGACTCTTCATTCACCATGATTTATTTTCTCAGCTATTTTTTCCTTTTGCTCTTATTCTTTTTCTTTTCCTTTTCCTTTCCTTTTTTTTTGTCATTTTATTCTGCTAATTTATCAGTACAAAGGAGAGAAAATGTATCATCGATTGTATTTAATTATTTTATCCAACACAAGGCAAAACCGAAAAGTGTTGTACCGTTGTTCTAGTTGTGCCATATGTATGGTCATCGATGTGTGATCAAGTTTTTCTTTTGTCATTTTTACCCGAACAATCGATCCTTCTTGTCCATCATAATAGTACAAAGTTAATCATTTTCCTGTGTCCATGAGCATTAAGTATCAAATGACAAGAAGTAGTTAAAGAATGATGATAACGATAACGGTGATGATGATGATGGTGATGATGCAACCAGTGACACTTTTTCACATGTTTTCGGTCAATTTGATTTGATCTTTCTTTTCTTTTAGGGAAAAACATTAGGCCCAAGTGAACTGATACTTGTGCCAGATGTTATTCAAGCGACTAAGTTTACCCGATGTATCGAAGCAATCACTTTGAATCACTCTGAATCACTCAGAATAACTGTGTGATGTTTGCATATGAATGTTTGCATAGAAATATCTTTCACTTGTGACTCTTTGTATGTATTGGCTTATATCTAATGGTTAAATGGGCTTATTTGTTACATTTTTTTCTTCTTCTTCATATAATGAAAGAAAATATTCAATGTACTTTATGCTGTATGTGTTCAATGTGCTGTATTGTTTGGTAGTTGGCAAATTGTTTGTACTAAATGAAATTAGTGCAAGAGCAATTGTGATCGATTGGCCACTCGGCTAATGTGGCATCTGATGATGATGCTGACGAATTTTGTTAAAAATTTTTCCTGTACAAACTTGCACATAAACAGTAACACAGTATACACAAGTAACAGTAACAGCAGTATGCAACTTTAACGAATTTGTCTGTACTTTCTTCAACATGCAGTAAAACAGTTAGAAAGGAAAAGAGGAAAAGAGCTCCTCATCCATTTATCATTTGACGAGAGGAGTTGCCATAAGATAGAATTTAATTAAAATAACTTTTACTACATTTTACTGTCACATGTGTCTTTCTTCTTCTTCTTCAAAAAAGAAGATCAAAGTAAATGAACATTCAGACACACAAAAAAAAGTAAGAGTTTTTTCTCTCTTTCCTGATTCCTGATTTCTTAAAGAAAAATGAATGGATTTATCTTGTATTTCTATTTATTCCACTTGTCAGGTAACTTTTCATATGAGTTCACTTGTTATACTTGTTATTGTTGTGGTATTTTCATTCAATTTAAGATTTTGTACCTGTTATTTGTAACTATTTCATCAGATCTGTTCATCAGTTCATTTAAACATTTAAAGGTACTTGACAAAGGTAATTTTAAAGTTAACATTTGATGACCATTGAAAATTGTTCACTGGTTCAACTTTATTACTTGTCCTTCATGTCCTTGTCCTTATGTGTTACGATGAGTCATCATCCTTGTCCTCATCATCATCGCTATCATACAAATACAAATACAAATACAAATACAAATGCACTTACAATCATCATCATCATCATCATCATCATCGTGTTTACTATCACTTTGGAACAATTTGACTGACAAAAGCGAACAATATAATCAGGAAATTTTGTGTGAACTATTTCTCATGATCTATTTACTCATTTGACCCGACATAGCAATTGAATGTACATTCAATTTCAAAGGACACGAGGACATCGTTGTGTGAGAGGTTGAAGGCAAAGAGTAGGATAAAAAGAGGCAAAGAAAGAAAAAGAGAAAAAAAGGAAAGAAAAGGAAGACTTCGAATTTACCATTGACCAGAAGTAAGATGATCTAACAGCATCAAATCGATTTAGAGATTTGGAATTGCAGGGAATCAAATGTCATCGATGAGCGGATGTTCAAGGCTGCACTCTTACTGTAAGACTCAAAAAGTCAGTGATTGCTGAGTATAACCCAGTTACAATGAGAGGAACAAGTGAAATATAAGGTAAATCAAATCATTGCATCACGTGTGGTGAATACAAGTACAACTTTTGCTCTCTCTTTTTTTTATCCTTGCCGATAACGAATTTTGCTACATCGGATGAACTTTACTTCGACAGGATGTCCATTCTTTGTGTGTAAGAGAGAGTCAAAGAATAGTAAGAGAGGTCATGTTGACTCAAATTAAGTCTTTCTTCAACTTTAACTGACAATTTGGTGCCTTTGTAATGGAATGTTTGCACAGAGAAACATTTACCTTGGTTGAGGAATGTCACCCCACTGGTGGTACATTTAATTGTCCCAGCATAGTCAGGCAATGATGATGACGATGATGACGATGATGATGATGATGAGTGAAGAAGAAAAAAAGATACAAGTAACAAGGGAC
This sequence comes from Hemileia vastatrix, assembly GCA_030280995.1. Lineage (NCBI taxonomy): Eukaryota > Fungi > Basidiomycota > Pucciniomycetes > Pucciniales > Zaghouaniaceae > Hemileia > Hemileia vastatrix. Next base: position 70,604 of record JASXTE010000042.1, on the reverse strand, counting down.
AAGAAATAAGAAAGACAGAACAAGGATAAAAACGTACAAATGTACAAATGGACCGTAAGACATGATGAGGGAACGTAAGGGGCCAAAACAAAGTCTTCAATTTAGTCCTGTTTGTCTCTTGTGTGACTTCGCTCGAGTGAATCGAGTTCTATTCTTCTCTATTTCTCTTTCTTGTCAATCGGCAATCCTTTTCTTCATCTGCAGTTCGGCCTGACTGGTTTTCCAATTCAATTTACCATGAGTACGTCAGTCGCATATGAGGGACTGTTTCTTTTCTTGTTTTATCTTCTTCCTCTTCTTCTTTCACATTTGTTTCAAGTCGACTCTCTCAACTCAACTAACTCGATTATTCTAACTCACATGCAACATTGTGTCTGCGGGTGAAGTTGATTTTTTCATTGTACCTAAGAAGAGATATCCTTACACATTTTATCCTATTTTTATATTTATATGGTTGCAATGTTCATCTTTTCATCTTTTCATCTTCCTTTCACCTTTTCCTTGCCTACAATTCGATCAATTGACGTAGTCTAAAGGCGAAAAGTACACACAGTTAAACAAATACAAATACAACATTACGACAAGTACTGACTGACGATTCGATTGTATGACTTGTTCTTACTGGATACAACTGACATTGACAATTTTACCATTTTTTCGCTTGACTTGATCTGATTTTTCAATTGACAGTTCAGTCTGTCGTGTATATTTTTCTTTCTTTCTGTACTTTTTTTTCATCGTTTTTCCTTTTCTCAGTTTTAAGGTGCTGTCTTTTCAACTGCTGCATCTGCTACTTTTGAGTGGATAAAGAAATCTTTTTCAACCTTCAGAGAGTTTTCTTTTTTCTTTCTTTTCTTTCCTTCATCGCAAGTGAAATTGGTGATAGTTCATGTGACATTTTTATTTGTTCGCTTTTGGCATGTTTTTTTTTCTCTTACTTCTTCATTGTGTATTTCTTTTTGTCCATTTGGTCCTTGTACTTTTACCCTTGGGTTTTCGAACTAACACAAAAAGACAGACAGGCACAAACATACAGTTCAGTGTATCTGTTTTCACCAGTTGTTGTACAGTTTGACCCATCTTTGAATCTTTATCCTTTTTATTTTTGACCTTTTCAAGTACATTTCAGTACAACAACAAGAACATCTTTGTCACTTTAACATTCATGATAATCGGTTTCTTCAGTCTCAATTTTCACCATGGATAACTTTTAACTTGCACTTTAACAACAACTTTAACTTTATTACATTTTATTTGTTGTGTCCAAGTGTTACTTTTTTTTCATCCTCATCAATTGTAACCTCAACAATCTAAACTGATAATCGTAAAATTGTCACGTTCTTGTCTTTCTTTCATGTCAATCTTGCAAACCGTCTACTTCAAATGGTAATGAAATGTCGATGGTCATGGAATAAAATTCACATCATCCAACAACTAGACAAGTATTTTGATTCCACTACCACGAGACTTGGATGAAAAAACTGGAGTTGTATTTGTTGAAGATATTCGAGAAGGTGATTTATCTAAAAGAACATTTAGAACTCACATCTTTCGTCCCAGTCAAACACAACCAATTTCGTTAACATTGAAACCAGCTAAAAATGCAGCAAGAGGATCAAGACAACGAGGTGAGTGATATTTTATCATTTGAAAGAAAAGTTAAATTTAGACTTTTGACAAATTAAAAACAAAATGAAAGAAAGAAAGAAAAACGGAAGATACTTTGAACTTTAATTTAGTTCATCAAGATAACATATTGATGATAAGAACATTTTTTTTATTACATTTGTTTGTTTCATCATTATTTACGATTCAAGTTGTTACAACAAACTCAACTCATAGACAATTGAGGCTGTTGATGTTGATTGTAGGTTGATTATCATTCGTCGAGACAATTTTGTTCCTTGATGAAGGACACAGTAAAGTGTATAAAGTGTATCAGTAACGTCAGGACAATTACTTTCATCGAGGTGACAACAAAATACACACAACAGACAATCAGTTGTATTCGTCTTACATTGATGATGAGAGAACTTTCATTTATATAATCAACCTGCAATCAAATCGATGTGTTAAAAAAAACAAAAGAGAGAGAAAAACTTCAATCCAACAAGGTCAAGTTAATTATACCAACCGATTGATTATTTCAATGTTTATCTTGTTATTTTTCCTTTTCAGGTGCCAGACATAGTTCTGTTCTTTCCTCAAGTTCTAGAGCAAGTGCAAGTCGAATAAATTCCCTGGCCAAAGAAACAATCGACCTAAATGAACCTTTTACTCCATCCAAGCAAACAGTGACCACTCTAACAGTGCAAGATAAATTACTCAATCCATCAATTTCATCCAATGGTCAACTTAATCATGGACATACAGGAACAGTTTCTGATAACAGTTTTACGAGTGACGATTTACTCAGTCATCATCATTTGGATGATTTAATTGATACAACGACAACAACAGATACACCACGAATCATCACGGAAAGAACAACAACAACAACTACAACAACAACAGCACCAACAACGACAACGACAACGACAACAAGTGCTCCAATGAAAGTTCAAGCTTCCAATTCACCGAAACCTTTGATAAGTCGATATGAAAGACTTAACGATCAAATGATGCGTAATTCCAATCCATTATCACGAGGTGCATCAAGATCTATGGGTTCTCGTCGAATTCCGATTAAAAAGTTAGTTGCGTCAGCTTTGATCAGAGAAGAAGAAAACTCACTCAAATTGACAGCATCCTTAACAGCAGCAGCAACAACAACAACAACAACACTCCCATCAACATCGACAACTACTACAACAACAACAACAACGACAACTACACCTCGTACTACCACAACAAGTGTACCTGATTCGACAAGTGAAAGGTCAAAGTTTACTTCACTTACATCTGGACACTCAGTGTCTCGGGCCATCGATCGAATTCGCCCAAGAAAGCGAGTTCCAAGTCAACCGCCTGTTCCTGCAGCTCCAATTCGACTTGCAGTGACTTCTATCAATTCAACTGTAGACTCGAATAAAGTGCACAATGGTAAAAGAGAAACAACTACAGCAACACCAACTGCACCAACAACAACTACAACAACTACAACAACAAGCACAACAACAACTGCACCGAGTACGACCGAGTCTGACCTATTTTCTGAAACATCCACATGGATGGAAGAGATAATTTATTCACAAAGTGGCAAAAATGGTTCAAAGGATGATTTGTCTGGTGCATCTCCATTCTTTTCTCGACAAATGAAAGGAAAGTTGACAGCAACTGGAGATGTAGATGGAGATGGGCAAATGTCCACATTGCTCAAATCACCAACTACTCGTGATCCGGTTTCGAGTTCTATTGCAAGTGCCACAACTGATCCAATTACTTCACTCTTACATCGACCAGTTATAGAGACTGGTTCAAATCGACCACGTCTTCAGAATAATATTTCTAACATACGATCGAATGGTAATTTGCGATCAAATAAATTAACCATTTTAACTGTTACATCTGAATTACACTCTCGTGGCAAATCAAGTGATTTAACAGACAACCCTGACATGGAAGACATTGATGTTGATGATGATTATACCGATCAAGCGGTGACATTTACTCCAACTGAAGTAACTGTACGAACAGTAAATAAGAACAAGAAGAAAAATAATAACAAAGACATACCATTATCTACAACACAATGGACAACACGTCGAATGGCTCCATCACCTCCTTCAACGACACCCACGCCCAAGGTTATCGGATCTATTTCAACACCAGGAAGAAACAATCGAGACAAAGGAAAAGAAGGAGAAGAAGAAGTAGAAACCGAAGATAATAAAGGTCATTCTACTTTTGACACTTCCGATGTTGTCAATGACACATCGTCACTTTCTCCTGTCATTCCGATCGTATCGAGTTCTGACGCAGAATCTAACAATCAAGACAATAGTGATAATATTCCACTCAACGTAATCGGACTAGCTGGAGTTGATTATCCAATTTACCATGACATTCCTTTGACCAATTTTGATTGTCGTAACGTTGATTATCCTGGTTTTTATGCTGATTTACAAACAGGATGTCAAATATACCATTCTTGTGGATCTCGTGGTGGTCGACGTCATTCATTTATATGTCCAAATGGAACTATATTTTCACAAGAATATCTTATATGTGATTGGTGGTTTAACGTACGTTGTTCAGATTCTCATAATTATTTTAGTTTAAACAAAGAAGCTTTTTCCTCATCACTATCATCATCTTCATCATCATCATCAACAACATCAACAACAACAACAACAACAACAACAACAATTTCTCCTCAATTAAGTAATTTTAAAACAACAACTAGTGATTCCAATGATAATGAAAGTGAAAGTGAAAGTGAAGAAAATGTTAATTCAGATAATCAAGATGAAAATATTAGCATCAACGGTCCGTCATCATTAGAATCCAAGGAAGATAATTCTGATGAATCAGATGTTGAAATTGTTTATTCATCAACATTGTCACCTTCGCAGTTAGCACACTCATCAACATTATCATCAGTATCGAGGACAATTGATATTGTGAAACCAACACAAAGAGTAAGAGGAACATCAACAACAACTACAGTTCGTCCTCCTCTTAGCAATAACAATGTATCATCCCGTCGAGGAAGTAGTAATAACGCACGTTTAAACCATCGTGTCTCTGGAATCGGTGGCAGAACAACAAACAGGAACCAGAAAGCACATTGATATGGTAAAGCATGGCGAGAATGAAAAATATATATATAAAAAAGAAGAGTATCAAAATAAAAAGGAAGCAGAGAAAGAGAAAGAGAAAAGTATTTCAGTTTAAAATGAATGAATTAACTACTTCCTACTGCCGAGTAGTGAGATGTTGTAAAATACAAGTTAAAGAGATGGTTTACTTTAATCATGACAGCAGAAGATGAAGAAAAAAAAGTACACATTCAAGACACAAGATACAAAACAAAGTCCACATCATGCCATGCAGCCACCATTTGATTTTTCTTTTTTTCCCCTTTTTTTTACTTACTTCACCAAATTACTCTTTCTGTTCTACCTAACTCACTTGACTTTTGTATTTGGCTGCACTTTTCATTTGACTTTAAACTGAGCAGGAAAGAAAGAAAGAGAGAAAAAAAGCACAAAAAAGAAAAAAAGGAGAAAAAAAACGATCATTTTTCTTTTCTCACGACTGTTTTCAATTTCGACCGTGGCACACAAAGTAGGAGGACCACTTGAAAGTGATTTTGGCCAACTGTTTCACTAAATCAACCTGTGTGACATTTGATGCTACTTTTTATGACAACGGTGATGATGATGATGATGATGATGATGGGGATGATGATGATAATGTTCTTCTTTACTTTTTTTTATCAGAATGTCTCTTGTCTGTCTTTATTATTGTTCTTTTTCCATCTTTCCGACTTGTTTTTATTTTTTCTTTTTTTTATTATTTGTGGTAAATACATCATTGTTACAATTTACACCGAAGTGTTTGACTCAAGAGGTATTTTGTTTGTTTTATGTTGTAATTTTGTATTTTGCATTTCGTATGGTACATTTTGTCAAATAATTGACAGTTTGTATTTGTTGATACAATTGGTATGAGATTTACTTCATGTGGGTCAGTTGATTTCAATGAATTTATCTTAAATGATCAGGCATTCATTGGTACTATGACTCAAAGTTAGGTAAACAAAGACAAGGATGACGATGAAGAACAACAACAGCAACAACAACAACAACAACAACAAGGGACATTATCATTGGGTGACATGGAAAATCAATGCCAAGGTGATCATCAATTGCATTGGATTGGTAAAGAGAACAAATACAGTTCAAGTGAAAAGCAGATTAAATGTCACACAGGCACAAGTTTGTCTGATCAGTTGACAAATGTCCATCAGATGTCCGTGTGACGAAGGAATTTAAAGTCACCTGATTGTTACACTGAACTTTTGCCAAGAAGATTCATCATTTCCATGAATAGAGAGAAAGAGAGAGAAAGAGAAGGAAAGAAAGAGAGAGAGAGAGTTTGAATTGAGCTCTATTTTTGCCAGTACAGAAATACAAGAACAAAAGGTTCTATTGTGTCTTCAAATGAAGAACGTGAGTAATAACTTTTAAGCCGTAAGAATTGAATTGACTTGCAAGTGAGTGTGAGTAGCAGTTGTACTGCGTACTTTATTTGCAAGATGAATTGATGTTTTACCGTCACCTTGGTCCGCCAGTCGGTGAGGGCTAAAAAATTCAGCTGAATCATTCTTGTACATGAGAGTGTTAGAGAAGAGTATTGTGTAGGAGAGAAACAAAAGATCTGTATATCTCACTGTGTGACATTGTGTGAGTTTTCTTTCATTCTTTCCTTCTTTCATTCTTTCTTCTCTGTGTGTGTGTGTGTGAAATACAGGCACAATGTGAGCAGTGTGAGCAATGAGAGAGTGTTAGAGAAAAGTTGTAACTATTGATTTCATTGCAGCTGTTACAAGTCTAGCACTTTGTGTGTCTGCCGTCGCATTTGATGCTGGCATTTACTGCGTCCAAACAGAGAGAGAGAGAAAGAGAGAGTCAGTAACAAGGTCCAAAGTGCATTCTACTCTTTCCAGTCACTTCGTCCAGTTGACTTTACTCTTTGCTGTTTCATCTTCTTCTTCTTCTTTTTATTTCTGCTTGTCCATTCAGATGGACAAACACTACTGGTCAGTAGGCGGAAGTATTTGCTATTTGCATTTTGCCAAGAGATCGGGATAAAACACTGCAGGCGCAGGCAGAAGAAATGTATGTTAAAATAAAACATTCAGTCACCAGGTATGGATGAAGATGTATCAGTCACAAACATCAGCACCGGCATAACTCGCATCACTTTCCATGGTAAATGTGATTTATGAGTCATTCCATTACAATATTTAAGTGGTTTCAACCTGCATTGCAACCATTCACACTCTAATTCATTGACTTACTCATATCGTAGAATAATACTCAAGACGAGATAAAGACAAAATCGGTGTCGTCACCTCTAAATAAAGCACTACATGTACCAGGTTAATTGATCATCTGATTTAACTTTTGTGTTGAACCACGATCAGTATTTAGAAGTTGAACCTTTTAATGTAAATTCTCTTTTAACTGACTTTTTTTCTACTCTTTTTTTCTTCATTGACCTGACTCTTACTCTCTTCTGATGCAATTGTCGACTGTTCAACTGTTCAACAAAAGATGAAACTCTCAGATGAGGTCTTATTCATCTTTTATGATGATGATGATGATGATTATTATGATGAAGGTGATCAACATTCGTCTCCTTTCATCTTTAGGTGGGAGGGAAGAGTGAAGACTCACAGGGATGGGGTCGATCAACGTCCAACAGAGCCTGGATGACTTTCGTACTTTGAACCAAAACAGCCCAACACTTTGTAAGCCGATGTTGTTCTGTTGGTCTGTTATTTCATGGAACAAGTCGAAAGTGGCCTCAAGTAAAAACCACAAAAAAATAAATCACAAGTAGACCCCAAGGTCACTTCTGATTGATGAAAGGTGCGTTTATTTAGCTTCTCTGTAAACATTGACATATGAAGTATGAGCTGTAGTTTAGTGGCGAGGGTGAGCCTGGAAGGTCAGTCAAAAAGCAACTCCGAACACTTGTACAATGGCGGTGATGGTCTTGTTTTCCCATCTGGTCAGGCAGGAACCATCTGTCGACGAATCCCAATAGCATGAGGCTGCTGTATTTAAACCGGCACCCGTTTTTTGCATTAAGACACAGGTGACAATGAACTTATAACCTTTATATCTACTTGTTAGTGTATTGATAGTTTCACTAACAACCGTTGAAGACCATTTGCTGACTTCAGATGAATTGTAGACTGATGAACCAAGGACTGAGCCAACAGTATCAGCGGCAATAGCTTGAATTTCTTCAACAGGAAACGTGGCATCTCCGTCTGTCATGTTTGGACCAATGATGGTAAAAAGTCACCTCTCACTCTCAATTAAATGATTGCACCAAGGAAAGCATTCGACAGTAACCGTAGTGACAGAGAAATCTACAGCCAGACGAACCAACAGCAATCGACACATCCAGTAATCACAAAAATGGGATACACATACACACACACAGACAACATGCGATAGTGTTGCCATCTAACGGTTTATTTTGACAGTAAATACAATAATTCAATTCAATCCACATGGCACATCGACATCACAGTGGTAATAAACGTGTTTTTTCATTTAATCAAGAATCTGCAGATGACGAATATCATCATCAACAAGTTGGTCAATCGTCATCTGATAGTGAAAAAGAAGAAGATGACAATGAAGAAGAAGAAGAAGCTTCTTCTGACGAATCAAATGATAATGTAGATATTGAAATTCCATTTAGAATTGCCATGTGGGATGTTGGACATTGTGATCCTAAAAAATGTACTGGACGTAAATTATCAAGAATGAATTTAATTAAAACACTACGCTTAGGTGAAAGATTTAATGGCATCATATTGTCACCTGTAGCTCAACGTTGTCTATCACCTGATGACAAGCCATTAATTGAATCACATGGTTTGGCAGTTGTTGATTGTTCATGGGCACGAATAGAAGAAACACCTTTTCATAAAATGAAAGGTAAAAATATACGTCTATTACCATTTTGTATAGCTGCTAACCCTATCAATTATGGTAAACCGTGGAAATTATCATGTGTGGAAGCTCTGTCAGCTGCATTAAGTATTTGCAGTTTAGAGAATTTTTCTAATTACCTAATGAGCAAATTTACCTGGGGAAAAGGATTTATTAAATTAAATGAAGAATATTTTTCACAGTATAGAACATGTCTTAATTCAAGTCAAATGATCCACATGCAAGAAAAATTCATGAGTCGTTCACCTGAAGAAATAGATGAATCAGTTCATGGACGTCAAAACAGATGTTACGATTTACCACCAAGTGAAAGTGAAGGTGACAGTGACAATGATGACGTAGAAGTAACACCTGAACAAGGTAAAGATGGCAAAGACATTAAAAATGTAAAGGAAGTAATTGATGAAAAGGAAAATGTTCAATTACAATTGAGCCAATGAAAAAGCATGTGAAGATCTGGTTAATAGTTATACTGTTTTTATGCGTGTCCTTGAAGTTAATTGTCATCTGATGTACAGTTTTAACTGGTAGAACTGGTAGAAGTAACAACAACAACAGCAAGAGATTGTTGTTCTTCTTATTCTTCTTCTATTGTTGAAAAGAAGAAGAAGCAAAAAAGTTTTTTTCGATGAAATGTCATTTAATTGTGTACAGTGCATAAATGATTCAGTGGTAAAGTAATCCATATTTAATTGTAATATTTTCAGATGAAGCAATAAACACTCGGGCAAGTGTGGCACTGACCCTTGGAAAGAGCGAGTTTTTCATTTGCTTGTGTAATTAAGCCACGCCTGGACTTTCAAAAGTTACCATTCAACATTTCATCCCGTTTTCAAGTTGACTACTGTCTGCTTGTGAATTTGCTTACTTTCCTCCTGAACTTTCTTTTCTCTTCTTCCAACTTCGGACCAACTTATCTGTCCACTTTTCACTCTGTCAAAGTATACAGTCTAAAGGAGGTCGAGTTTTTCTTTTTCTTCTTTTTCTTCTTTCTTTCTTTCTTTCTTCTCTTTTTCTTTCTCATTTTATCCCTCACATGTCTTTAGTCACTTCAAGTCAATTTTAACTCTTTCGCTCATTCAATCAGCCAGTCTGTTTGTTTGACTCGTGGTCAAACAAGTTGCAACAATCAGATGATCATTCGAGGTAAGTTGCAATGCGCTCACAGTGATTACAGTGAATTTTCCACTTTTGCTTTTTCCTTATTCCAAGACCATGACTTGCCTATTACTTAATTCAACTGTTTGAGAGATGTATCCTATGACTCTCTTTCACTTCGCCTCCTAAATCCTCCTCAATTCTGCCAAATTCTACAGTCACATGCAGTTAAGTCACATCACTCACTTTCTCTCTCTCTCTCTCAACTCAACTGACTCAACTGACTGATTTTACTTTTTACTCTGATCATGTGTTCCTTTGACTAATTCATCTTCCTTTCAAATCTACCAGTATCCTGAACACCTTTGTCACTTTCATTTGAAACATCTTCAATAGAACACACACATCAACAACAGGACAACAGGACAAATGGGTTTTCTCAAGAAAATTACTTCCAAAATTCAATCTCAATTTTCATCTATTACCAAACAACAACAACAACATCAACAACAACCAACAAGTTCAACATCTAACACAAGTAATCAGTCTAATAATTTACGACAATTGAATTCACCAGTAAAATTTCCTGCAATTACATCAATTACATCAAATTTATCAAGTTCATCTCGTACTGTAAGTGGTAATAATAATCATCTCAATGATAATCATCATCAAATTAATAATTCAACTGACCTCTCACCATCATCACTACCACCAAGTGACAGTTTATTAGGTAATTCAAGTAATTCAAGTAATGAACTACATTCATGGTCAAATTTTTCACCATTAAATGTCAACAGTAGATCATCATTGCATTCATTAATTTCCTTAAAATTCAAACCTGGTGACAAGGTGAAAGTGATTAAAAATGTCGATCAATTACGATTAATGCAAGAAGGACACGGAGGATGGAATAACAAAATGTCCAAGTATTCATTTGAAGTTGGTTATGTCCATAGAATAACTATATCAGCAAATGTTCGAGTTAAATTCGGTACAAGTGATTTATCACCAAAATTCACCTTCAACCCAGATTCACTCGCACTTGTCAAGGACAATTACAATGTTGGTGATGTTATTCAAGTAGATGATAACATTGAAAGGGTTAAATCACTACAACGAGATCATGGTGAATGGATTGATATGATGGAAGGAATCATCGGATCAACTGGTATAGTTGTTGCATTAGATGAAGATAATGATCTTCAAGTACTTTTCCATTGCCAGCGGACTTATACACTCAATCCATCAGTTGTTTCCCTTATTTCATCTTCCACAAATATACCATCAACTGCTTATTGTCAATTAAGAAATCATCTTGCAGATGTTACTTCTTCTATTTACCCCACCTTGGACTCATTAAATTGTACAGATGAAGTAAAACCATATGCCGTAGATAATTGGATCACCAGTTCATCTGTTAACCCTCTTTCCACTTTACACGACAAGGACAATCGAGATAATGAATCAAATGAAGCAAATAATCTTATTGAACGACTTAAATTGATTGAAAGTAAATTTGCTGAAATGGAAGAAGTTTATTCATGTAACATTTGTATGGAAAGAGTACGTAAAGTTGTCTTCATGTGTGGCCATGGATCTTGTATCAAGTGTTCTCATTCTTTAACTTCTTGTCATATGTGTCGAATGCCTATTTCTCATCGAATTCACCTCTATTGATTTTAAAACCAAAGTTTTTCCTTTCTCTTTCTCTTTATATTAATCTAATTTCAATGATAATAATATCAATTATAATTATATTATTGCCACCTGCACCACCAATGTTATTAAGAAATGTACGATGATAACTTGTCATGAACATTTTACCAAATGTTCACAATTGTATGTTGATTTGTATTTGCATGAATGATCAATAAATTCATCTGTTCACTTGATATTTTGTTCTTTGTCAACAAATTTTACCCGGGAAATGAAGTTGAAGAATTTACATCCGGTCTGATTCACCTTTGTGCCCTGTCTAATTAGAAAGGTAGAAGAAGTAAAGGAATGAAGAAAAAATAAGTAGCAAAAGGAAGTGTTCTCCTTGAAAAAGCACACCTCAGGGCATTGAGACAAGTTAACAACTTGCAACAGTTTTAGAACAATCATCTGCTCAGTTTGCATTCTACTCAGTTTGAATTGTACTCGGTGTGACAGGAAGTAAGACAGGAAAGAAATTTCAATGTATGACCAAATGTCAGCATCTTTCCTTCTTTTACTTTACTTTTAGAATAGTTCATCATTTTGACCCGACTTTAGTCACGATGTACACATTTAACTATTTCATCACACGCATACATTTGACATCAGGACAAATCATAACAAATTGAGGTTAACTGTGTAATCAATGTTACACATGTTGTTCATGTGAATCAAAGTTTATCATGAATTATCAGTCAACTTGATATATTTATATATCTTTACATTGATATATGAAATACACACTGTAAATCAATTGATTCATAACAAAGTAATGTTTAGTAAAGTTTTCTTTTTTTATCCCTCAATTACAGGAAAAAAAGTCTAATGAAGTCTAATTTGCCTTGAGGTGAATGATAATTTATTTGTCAAGTTGAAAGAAAGAAAAAAATTTAAATTTTCACGCACAATCAACTTGACAAAAGTAAAAATTATATCATTTGAGTTAAAAATCAATAATGACAAATGAAAAGTTACAAAGTTACAAGAAAAATTTCAACAATTTAACTTTGACAGTTCGTGACAATCAATACAAATTCAAGTGAAAGCGAAAAAGTTATTTTTTTTCCTCAATCAAATCAACTTGAATCAAGTAAACTTGACAACAATGAAGAAGCAAAATGTGAATATCAAAGTCATGAGGAAAGAAAAAAAATCAATTTAACTGGAAAAATCAATCAATTGTAATCAAGTTTACTGAGAAAAATAAGTTACAACTGACCAGTTTAATTCAAGTTGATCTTAAACTTTGATAATGTTACCTATCGTGTTAATTAGTATGAAAAAGATGACGAAATGTACAAACCATGATTTAATTGGTTAAAGTGCTTTCAATTGTTATGCAACAAAGTGTACGAAGTGAATCTTTTTTACGGTTAGATGATGATGTTAATTTGAACAATTTAAAAGAAAACTCTCATGCAAACAGTACACAGGTGTTTAGCCTGTTTCATTGAATTAATCAAATTACCAGTCAAATGGAAGACAATTGTACAATTACATTAACTCTGTCATTTACGTAATCACTTAACATTCTTCGAGTGTCGGCATGAACTGACAGTCGTACATTTACCAATAGATTGAACATCCTGTCAACTGAAATGTCATGACATAGACAAGAATCAACTGACCATTGACCTGTGACTTAATCAAATTTACAAATCAAAGGAACAAGCCGAAAGTTCTGATTAAATTGCCAATTAACATATCACCGGGTAAATCAATCGCCGACGCAACTCTTTGATAAAGATGAATCACCTTGATTCACCTGAATAATCAATCTTATCCATGCTTGAGTCAATATTAAATTAATGTACTATGATAATGATAAATTTATTGCAACTGATTGCAAACCTACCAATTGAATCGTGATCATGATTAACCACTTTACTTGTTTATTTACAAAGTTGAGGGTTGAATTTGTCAAATATCTACTGGTTGAAATTATGGAAATGTTAAAGATGCTTATTTTTTCTTCACAAATTCATTATTTCACTTTATTTATCATTCGACCATTTGAGTTAACTTCATCTTCATCTCAGTTAATTTGAAGATTACTCGGTGCCTTTTGATAAGTGAATTCATTAAATACAAAGAGACTTTTCGCCGAAACTTAGCCAATTCATTCACATTATTACAGTAAATATTCGTAAATTGATTCCCATCAATGAATAAAGATACATAAATGAGTGGGCAAAGTTTATCTTAACCAATGGACATCGTGATGATGATGTCCTGTGTGTGTGTTTACCTGAGGCCAGATGAGTTTAGACCAAGCAACTTACGTATCCTGTTTTTCAACTGAATTGCAATTATGAAGACCATGAAACTGGCTTCTCTATTAGATGATCTTGACTGTTGACTATCGCAGTATTGATAAGTGCCAATTCACAAGTAGACACAACAAGTCTACCGACGATGACTCATGTGACATATACACCCTTTTGCTTTGATATTAAGTTTGTTTTTCAAAAGATGTCTCAAGGTTCAGCAGTTGACCCAATGGCGCCATTTAAAAATTACAAATGTGTCGTTGGAAATTATGAAAGTTTTTATACTGATCGATCTAACTGTCCTCACCTTCACAGGGTTCATGGGAACATTTTAATGTCAGCAAATTCATAATGATCAAGAGGATTCAGCAATTATGAGTCTTGAAATGTCAATGTCGACATTATCAATGCACTTACTTAAGCGTAATCATTTGTACTCGACATTCCTCGATTTTACTTCTACCATTACTTCATCATTCTTCATTTTAATCAAGTTTGATCAGTTGGTCAACAATGTCTAGACAAAAAAAAGTAAAAACTTACAAAATTATTTAGGAAACAGTAGAAAAAAGTATCAAATTTATTGGAATCCTAGATCAATTGAGATTTACATTTTTGCATTATTGAACGTCACTAGGTGACACATAATCGAATTGACGTGCATCCATCCAAAGGATTATCGAAGTATTGAAGTATCATCGATTTTTTTTTCTTCTTTATCGACAAAGAGCAGTGCAAGTAGAATTGGATGAAGCAAATCTACATCCACTGGGGCAAAGGTAAAGTTCTTCACAATTACCACCGGCACGACCAAGTATCGATGCTTCCATGATTGTGGGACGATTGTCATCTGAACTAACCAAATTAGTACAACCAATAATGGCATCTGCAGTATCATTAGTTGCTTTTTCATTGGGACATTTAGAAGACACCTCTAAATTACCTAAACAATAGAAATACCTAAAAGTAGAAAGAATAATTTAATCATAAATACACACAAATCTCAAGGTACAAATACTTACGGTGAACAACTTTTACATTTGGTTAATTCGTAAATAAGCAATTTAGAGTACATTTTCTTCATAGCACATTGAATTGGTCTTGAATTAATGTCTTTCATGGCATTACGAACACATGTTTGAATCTTGCCATAAAATTCATTAGACATTTGATCACGTTTCCCGCGAACCAATAAATCCATAAGATTTGCACTACTTGAATGTATCACAAGTAAATGTATAAAGATTATGGTCACCAAAGTGAACAAAGAATATTTACAATGTCCTAGTAATCTCATAGTTAACCGATGTGTTGTTGTTAGATCAAGGAAAGAAAGAAACAAACAAACAAGTGTACAAGTGAATTTAAAGCGTACAAACGTTTACTCCGTCCTGTTGTGAACAGGACAAAACAAGTTGACTATGGGATAAGGAAGATGGCAGTACAGTCGATAACAAAATGAAGTCTAAATAAAATTAAAACGTCATTTAGACGATTGTAAAGAGTTTATTAATTTTGGCCAACATTTATAAACTAAATGAAGTAGTTCCATTAAGAGCATTCTTGGAACATGAATTTGGCAAGTTAACTCCTTTCAGGCATAAATCTTTCAGTGGTTCCAAACCAGAAATACATGGAGTAAAGATGCTAACTATGATGTAGACGAATGCACAGACAAGTGCAACCCATATTGATATGAATATAAGTAAGATCAACCAAATAATGGTCCATAGGAATTTCTCAACAGACGCCATGTTGATGCTTGCAAATAATGTCAATGTTGTGTTGGTAAGTAAAGGTTGTTGCTGGTGTTGTTGTTATAACGATGATGATAAAAAAAAGAGAGCGAATGAAACGACGCAGTTGAAAGTATAGTTGAAATACTTGATTACACTACTGTGAAGAGTAAAAATGTCGGATCTTGGGCAGTGTTGGATGGTGTGCCAAGTATGTCCTGACTCACTTGAATTTTGTTTGTTTACTCGCCTTGAGCATCACACCCAACATCCGCTTCAGGATTGGCCGAAACACCAGATGTACAACTTTTTCTCCTTTTCCTCCCTCATCCTTATGGCAATGAGAATTACAAGTGACTAAACAACTAACTAACTAACAGACTAACTGAGTAGAGGGTAAATCATCATCATCATCATCATCTATCCTTGCTCAACTTGTTGTCCCTCGATTACTTTTTTTCTCGGCTAAACTTTTCTGCCAAATGCAAAACAGGCAACAAATATCAACAACGCTTTGGTTAAATTCAAACTACATTTTGTATAAAATGTATCAGACAACAGACAGTAGTTAAATACTTCCCGGGGCAAATTAACAACAAGCAGCTTGACTTTTTTCTCACTTTTTGTCATCCTGGTTATCTTTGGCTCAAGGTAATTGCCATCAGTAGAAGTCGACAACTGTTAACCTCTTCTTCACTTCATCAGCAGGACATAGGAAGATTACATCGACCAGTCGACTGTCAAAGCAACAACCAAAGTGAATCAGTTACTTCCTGACTTTGTGTAATTCTACCTCTCACCAATTAGTTTTTACCATTCAATTTAAAAATTTTCACACCCGCATTTGATGTTTCAATTATTTGATTGGAAGGACAATTTCAATCAGATCGCTGTCAAATGTGTCAATCGATTGCTATGATTTGAGTCAATAACTTTGTTTCCCTTTCATCAACTCCACTTTAAGTTTATTTTTTGCATCACTTTTATTTTCCCACTGAATTAACTTGCAATTAGTTGTCACTTTTTCTTCCTTTCAAATTTTGATGAGATAATTTCACCAAAATAATACAAATGTCACTTTTAAATCAATACAACTTGACTTAGAACAGAGTAATTTATCAATTTTACCAAGATTTAAGTGTGAGAAGTGTGATCAAAAGTTTGCTCTATTTGTGAATTATTCAAGTGAAACAACAATTCACATTACCATTGTAATTTATCGTTCGGATAATAAATACATTGAGATAAATTTTTCAACAACAACAACAAGGAAAAAGTTCGCCCGCTGTTTGTTTCATGGCAACGCATGTCAATCGATTATGAATACCTGCTGGAATAGTTGTGATGATGATGATGTCTCTATCAAGAAAGAAGAAAGAACTATTTGTCCTTCGGTTGTTGTGCATTGTTTGAAAGAAACAATGTGGTATCTAAAAGTGTGATATGAACAAAAAAAGGAAAGATATCCGAGTCCTTCGGGTCATCGATTGACTGTTTCCACGTCGATTCATACTCGATGTAGCATATGTATTATTATATGTATCTGGTATGTTTGTTCTTTACCAACTTGGTTTACTGATTTCCTGTTTACGTGATGAAATGAGGGTTGTTTTTGGAATAATCAGTTGTTGCTATGATGAATTGATGATCATCCTCAATGTTTCCTCATATGGAAGGAGATACAATTCATCTGACTATTTATGTGACTGATTCACATAAATATCAACTTACAGATGAATAAAAGTTAACTGATGAAAAGAAAAACAAAAACAAAAGAACAAGACAAAATAAATATCAGTAAAGAAGTTGACTTGTTGGTTTGAACAGGATTGATTTTTCAACAGGATGAAGATAAAAATGATTAAAAGTTCACTGATGTCTTTGTTATGAGTGATCAAGTGATGATGTTTAAACATGATGGTACAGTTAAAATACACGATTTACTGGTATAAAGACACAACTAAATACCTCCTACGGCAAATGAACCAATTTATTCAGTGTTCACATTTTTTTTCCTTTTTTTCTCCATCTCTTTGTCCGAAATGGTAATTCAAATGTCAACTGTAAATTGTAAATTGTAAACTGTAAACAGGCGTCAAAGTTTTTTATTTTCCTTTCTATTTTGAAGGTTAATTTTTCCATGTTTTCTCTTTCTGTCAACTTTTAATTCTTTTCACCCACAGTCAAGGCAAGCTTGTTAATGTTAATAATTGGGTTGTATTTACTTGTCTTTTATTCGGATGAAGATGAAGAAGGTGCAAGAGAATCTTCATCTTGAGATATTTTACCCATCAAATTGAATACCAATGGAATAAGAGATGGATTTGATCCTTCAGGAATAGATGCTGCAGGCAAAGTGACATTTAAATCAAGACAAGTTTTTTCTCCCCATCGACAAGTTGCAGGACAAAGCATTTCCATCAAATCATCCATCAATTTGTCACTTTCTTGACCAAAAATTTCATCCTGTGATTCTTCTCGACATGATCCTTTGATTGCTTTTACATTACATTCATGAAACTTTGATATAAAACAACAAACTCCTGGTAATAACTTTGATTTATCTGCTGCTTCAATTCGATACATGTCCTTGACCATCGATTGGTAACAATACTGTAGATAAATGTTTCAATTGTTGTTGTTGTTATGATATTGATGTGTATTTTGTATAAATGAGAGATAAATCAAAATGATAAAATCAAATGGATACATTTATTATGTAAAAATTTTGTTGATTATTTACTTAAATGTGAGTAAAATGAAAGGTAAACTGTTTAGTCGATTGCAAATGAATGAGATTTACAATTTGATCATCGACCTTGACGTCAATAAATCAGATCAAGTTGAAAGTATAAAGTAAAAAGTAAACTAAGGTAAAATAAAGTAGAATAAGTTTGTAGAAAGAGAGAAAAGTAAAAGTAAAAGTAAAATAATGAAAAATTGCTTACTTGGCCTTCTGATTTGAACGACTCGAGGCAATCGCGATGGGCCAGTAAATTTCGAATTCCTTCGGGCGAACATTTTTTGTCCAATGCTTTCTTCATAGATCCCAAGGCAAGTTTGCTCATCTGTCGAACAACACTTGGTGTACAATGGTTGATGTAACCACGAATGCACTTGGTGGACTTTTTTACCGTACTATCCAATGATGTTCAGCCCACGACAACGACGACGACGACGACGACGAGTAAAGTTCACATGGCGAACAAACAAATAAACATTGAGGCAAGAACCAAAAAAGAGAAGAAGAAAAAAAAAGTTATAACGAGGAAAAAAATACTCACTTGCAGTTGGCTGCAACTTCATCTTCCGTCTTGGGAACAACAAAGTCATCCTGAGTCCAAAGCATAAGAGGTCGAGCACAAGTTTCCAACTGATCGTGGCCACATTCACTCATTCCGCGGTCGATCAAAGCCAATGTCAAACATAATAAAATCAGTGGGCAAATATTTTTTATCTTCATTGCTGACAGATCAATTGAGTAAGTCAATGAGTGAGTAGAAGGACAATTAAATTGATGAATGATGATTGAATTGTCTTTTATATGCAGAGACATTCGATGGACCATGCAATCTGTGGATTGACAGCCATTAACCAGTAACCAGTAACCAGTAACCAGTAAACAATAAACATTGTGTGATTCATGTGGAACTAAAGATGGGACAAAATTTAATTGCTGACCAGTTTGATCTAACTTGAGACATTGAAAATAATCTATTGTTGGTTGAAAATACAAGGAAGAAGTGATGAAATTATCTACAAATCAATTTACACATACACACACACACACACACACACTAGACACAGCTTTGTCACTTGACAAAGTTTTCCCTAGAAAAGTGAAATGTGTCATTGTCATTAGAGTGAGTTGCTTCAAGTGGAACTTTGGGTGCAAATGAAATTGTCCATGAGGATCAAATGGCCAACACAGTCATCTATTCTGCAGTCTCTTTGGTTCCTTTTTTATACCTTGTTGAGCAAGTAAACCTGAGGCAATTTTTGCCGAGATGTGGAGAAAGAACTCGACAGCCTCTAGCGATGCAGATACAACTCAACAGTGAACACATACCGTTGACTGTACATTGTACACCGTTCAAGGTACAGAACAGGGAACATTCAACGTCCAACCTACAGTATAAGAGAGAGAGAAAGAGAGAGAGAGAGAGAGAGAAACGAAGAAGATAGAACACATAGAACACAGAAGGCCGAACAGTGAACGTTCAACATGGAAGTCAAGCAGCATCCGAGAAGGAAAAACGAGAACCAGAGACAAGCTTAGGCAAAATGCCTGAGGGTTCTAAGCACTCTTCCTTCGTGAGTGGAATACACACTACATAAGGACACACAAAACAGAAAACTACTGTGAACTGTTCTATCACTTCTGGGTAAAAGTCGAATTGATCGTGTGCGCAGTTCTTGCTGCCGGCAATCAAATACAGCCAACGCGAAAAAGCTGAATAGAAGGAACATCAGAACCAACACGAACATACAGATAGAAACATCTGAACCGGTGACCGAACAAACCGAATATCAATTCACCTTGTTCATTGGAACAATTCATCATCTCTCCGAGAGGAACGATATATTCATATCATTTTCATCCTGGCAGAAGTTAAAAAAAAGCGAAAGGTTAATCCTATGTCATCATCATCATCATCATCATCACCTTCATCATTTAATCATCAAGTTTTAGCTCAAGTTGCACATAAAATAAGTCAAATTCATCAACAATATCAATATCAACAACAAATTGAACATAATTCACGAAATATTCCATCATATACATCACAAATGGTTAAAAAAAATTTCATCCTCTAACAAATCAGTTGAAAATTTAAATGAACATCATCGGCAACAAGTAAATCATCAGCGAAAAAACAATCCATGTCCTAACAATTCACTTGAATGTACAGGGTCTAATTCATCTTCACCAATAAATTCACCTAAAATTGTCAACAATAATATTGTTCATCAATCAATTGCAAGTGCAGGTTCATCACCAAATGGTTCATCAGTGTCACCAACATCAGCAGTTCTTGCATCATCATCATCATCTTGTCCATCCAATTCTAAAATTTCAGGAATTCCATTTGTAGCTGCTGCATCAAGGTATACAGCACCAGTTCATATTGATGTTGGTGGAACAATTTATACATCATCACTTGAAACGTTAACACGATTTTCTGATTCTCGTTTAGCTCGTATGTTCAATGGATCTATTCCTATTGTCCTGGACAGCTTGAAGCAACATTATTTCATCGATCGTGATGGTAAAATGTTTCGACATATTTTGAATTACCTTAGAACTGGTACATTAACTATACCAGATTCTTACGCAGAAGTAAATTTACTTCGAGAAGAAGCTGTTTATTATGAACTTCATTCTCTCGTAAAGTAAGTTATTAAATTTACTCTTTTTACTCGTTAAACTCTTTTCAAGTGTATTGTTAATTGTTAACTTTGCATTATTTTGTTTTTTTTTCAGTCTTATCGATCAACATATGGAAGGACAGAACAAAATTCCACACAATTTCAATTGTCGCATCGGTTCATACTTTCAATGGAGATCAACTAATCAGATGAATCAGATGAATCGACTGGACACTCGATCTGACACTTCAGATACAAGTCGAAGTCGATTTGAATGTTTGACAATCAATGTATCACCTGATTTGGGTGAACGTGTCATGGTCAGTGGTGAAAGAAGTATCATTGAAGATGTTTTCCCTGAAATCGGTCAAAGTTTAGTCGATGCAAGAGGAAGCATCACATGGAATCATGATACTAATTACGTCATTCGATTTCCTTTGAATGGATACACGAAACTTGCATCATTACAAGCAATCAGTCGATTATTCGAAGCCGGTTTCACCATTTCAGCTTGTTCAGGTGGAGGTGTTGATTTAGAATCACAATTTTTCAATTATTTATTTGTTCGCTGCACATGATTTTAATGATGATGATAATGATGATGATGAGGAATTCATCGATTAATCATCAAAGTAATTTAAGTAAATATCAAAAATTTTCAATTAAACTTTGTGACACTTTAACTTGAATTGAGTTATTCACTGATGTTTAGTCGTAAAATGAGAGGAAATTTTATTTTACCAAAGTTGATTTTAAGTTGCCAATAAAGTGTAAATTACTTCATTTCCTCATTTCAAAGTATATTTGTGTCTATTTCTATGTGTTTACATTTGCACAAGGTGTGAATATTGAGAATTTATATGAATATTCATGAGTATGCATAAATATGCACTTATGTAAGTGATGTTAAAAAAAATAGAGGAAATAAAGAATCTATGATGAAGAGATGAAGAAAAATGAAAGGACAGGAGCAAACAAGTTTCTTGCACTCAATCAGCTTATGAGAGAGGGGAAAAAATTGCAGTACAATCGGACAGAACCATTTGTAGCATTTGTAGCATTTGGAAAATTGATCAGAACCTCAGGCTCTCCTCACAGGGCAGCTTAACGAAGGAAAAGAAGACAGAGGAAAAAGTAAAGAAGAAGAAGAATAAGAAGGAAAAAAAATCAAATGCTTCAGGTCATGGGACATTTTGATCTGAAGAAGAAGAAGAAAAAAACCTTTACTTCAACAAAGAACAAAAAAAGGTTCTGAAACACTCGATTTCATTTTCTGTGTAATCCCCTGAGGGTTAAGAAGGCAAACTTACAAATTACGACTTCTGCTTCTCTCTTTCTCTCTCTGTTGGTTGTTTTATTTTTACTTTATATTTTTTTTCTTCATTTTTTTCTCTCGTCTTTTCTTTTCATATTTTTTTATCTCTTTTTTTTTCTCTCTCTCTTTCTCTTCTTTCACTTCATTGGTGAGTCCAATACGCCCTAATTGAGGATTGTTGATGCTGGTGAAAACCTGTTTCTCTTTCAATTGGTTGGTGCGATAAATTTTTCCAAACAGTTTCAAACAGTTAACAAACTCACTCAGACAGTATCAACTTGTTATCTTGTTACAAATTGTCTAAGTAACTTATTTATACACCTTGATAATCAATGTGTTAATTTGTATGATTACAATTTATTACTCTTTATATTGAAATTGAAATAGTAATAAGAACAAGTATTAACAGAGTTGACAGAGTTTACATGTGACGATAAACACAACACCATTTGTCACCACGTGTCATTTTCATTGGTTGTCCCATGTTGAGCTCACCCTTTGACCATGATTACCAAGAGCAGATTAAACACTTGTACTTTAACCCTCAAGATCTCAAGCAGCCAGTTGACAGCAAGTTGAACTGATGATCTTTAACTTTCAATAGCTGTTGGTACCGCAAACAAACAAAATAAAATAAGATCAAATTTGACAAGAAACACAAAATGTCATCCTTTCACCATCGCTGGAAAGTGACTTTAACTGTGAATAATTTTATCTGTTTCCTCATCATCTTGACCTTTAACTCTTGTTCAGGTCAAAGTGTCATCTTAAGAAATTTTCATCAATCAAATCATCAATTGTGTCTTTCAGAGGAAAATTTGACAAATTTAGCAAGTTTTACCAAAAGTCGTGTTAATTCATCCATTTCAACTGTTGTTAAGTGCTTTTGTGTGACAGACAAAAGTCCATCAAATGGATGGAAAGTCAATTGTTTTGACAATTCTTCCGATTCATTCATCGGTGACAGTGAGACAAAACAGACAAATAACAATCAATCAATTGATCCACCTATCCGGGTGACCGATTTAACCAATTTCAATTCTTCCATCTTATTTTCCAACAACAACACCAGCAAGTTTACCAACATTAATGTCGATACCGATGAAGATTCATCCAATGCCCTGAGGTCAGTCAATACATCAAATAATATAAATAAAATTTTTCCCATCGCTTTTACTCTGGTCTTTCAAAATGGCCGATTTGATATCACTTGTCAATCATCAGTTCCTAATTTTAAACCAGCCATGTTTCAAGGTAAGTTTAAGGTTGTGATAATCGATTAGTTCCACATCACTTTGTTTCTCATTATCGTTCTTTTTGTCAATAATTTTTTTTTCTTCATCATTCAATCAGATGTAAATGGAGATCTGGTTAAAAAATTTCGCTTAATCGATTGTCCTTTACCCAAACAACCACTGAAGGTGATATTTGATGTAAGTTACATAAAAAATTCCTTCAATGATTATCAAAATAATTCGACAGTTGAATCAAGTGAAAGAATAAGAAGAAGAAGAAAAAAAATAACTTCAACCATTAAATCATTGGAAATTCTATTCTCTCAACCAACTAAAGTTTATTCCAATCAACTTGCAACATTCATATCTGGCCTTGAATCAGTAGAATCATTACATTTGCAAAATGTTTTTATTCAACTTTCTGAAGAAGATTCATACAATTTTTTTAATTCGCCCAATAAAAAACAAAATAGATCACATTCAACTGATTTCTCTAAATCATCACTATTCAGACCTAAACGATCAAATGTGCTGGATTCACTAGCATCAATAAAAGTATCAAATAATGGTTCAAATGGTTTACAGATGAACGAATTCGTTTCTACCAATTCAAGTGATACAAGTGATTTAGGTGATTCAAGTGAAACTGTGAAACCATTAATCGACAGGCAAACCGAGAGACCAAGAGATAAATCAAATTCATCAACTCCATCAACTTCACAATTGGGAGTGTTGACGATGCCAGTTCAACTGAATCAAGGTTTGTCCAAGTCAATTTTTTTGCACGAAACGAAAGATTTTGTTCTGCCGCCTGTTTTGCCTGATCCAACATCAACAACGACAACTACAACAACTACTACAACAACAACACCAACTACAACAACAATCACAAGTTTAGGGACAACAAAAGCACCCAATTTTACAACAATAGGTCCTGATGTCGCAAGTGTGATGAATTTGACAAGAACAAATTCAACCGACTGGCAAAAGAATCTTTCAACTCCAACTCCAACAACAACAACAACAATAACAACAGCTAGTCAATCAAATGTAATTGACAGCAGTTTAACAGATACAATTGAAAGTTTAGGTAACAATTCAACCCTTACAACATTGAATAGTAGTTCGATTGAATCAGGTGTGAATGTCTCAACACAAATTGACACCGTCAATTCAACTGAATCTTTTATCACAACTGACAAAGTTATTAATTTAACTCAACATTTAAACCTTACAAATGAAAGTCAAGTAGAAAAAGATGATTCTCAACAATACAAGGTAACATTTGTAAATGGTTTGTGTCAACTTTTACCTAAAGTTATCAAATTGAATTTGCACTCAGTACTGATGGATGAGTCGGAAAACAATTTAGTGACATTGAAAGTTTTACTCAACAATTGTACCGATTTAAAAGTTGTTCAGTTAACTAACAATCGAATTTCTCACATACCTAATGGTTTGTTCGACCAATCAGCTCATTCACTGTCACATTTGTACCTCAAGGGTAACAAAATTGAAAAACTTCACAACAATTCATTTAATTCACTCAAATCACTTGAACACTTAGATTTGTCAGACAACAATTTAACCTCAATGTTGTCTACTTTTTTTGATAATTTAGTTAAACTTTCAAATGTTAACTTGTCAAATAATCCATTAACCAGTTTACCTGAAGATCTTTTTTCTAATTCACCTTCATTAAGTCTTTTATCCCTTCGAGGTTGTCGATTGAAAGTTCTTCCATCCTCATTAGTAACCAAGTTAATTGCAATTAGTAAGAATGTTAACAGTGTCAATGGCACATCTAATTTAAAAGTATACCTTGGTGCAAATGCATACAATTGCAGTGTAGTTGAACAAATTAGCCAAAATGTAACTACAACCAATATTTGTCCGATGCTACAATTGAAAAAGTGGTTAACGAACTATTTACAAGTGATCGCGGATGTTGATGACATTCAATGTGATTCACAGTATGATATAATCAATACTGCTGATTCTACCCTGTGCCCTAACATTGGATCAGAATTTACCTTAGTCATTATGAACATATGCCTGATGACATCGTTAATTTTGCTCACCCTGGTCATTGTGTACTATCGAAATCAGCAATTGATTTTAGCATTAATTTATGTGTACATGGATCCAATCGTTCCTCATGTGTGTTCACTCAATGATGGCAATGTTGATGAGGACAAACAATTCGATGCATTCATTTCATACTCATCAGCCGATCGAGACATCGTCATTCAAATGGTATCACAGTTAGAACAACCTTGTCAACTGACAGAGCATTCTATTTTCTTCCTCCAACAACAACACTGTTTACCTTCAGTCCACGAAAGCAACTGTGATCAAACAGTTTCTGACTGTTCTCTCATGGATATGACAAAATGTGCAATGTCAAGTAGACAACTTTCAACTCAAAAGTATTACAATCTACACATGATTGATAATCACAATATCTTCACAAACAAAGTTAACAAAGATACACACTCTCACTGTGACAAGGATAATCAAGAACATTCATCACTAAGCAGTCATTCGAACAAATCGTACTACAGATTGTGTTTACATGAAAGAGACTGGTTACCTGATAATTTAATTTCATGGAATATTGTTAATTCAATTCAAAATTCCCGAAGAACCATTTTGATTGTATCGAGAGAATTTTTAAGGTTAATTTGGTTGCGAATTGAATTTCGTACGGCATATTATCGAATGTTAGAGGATCAACTTGATCGATTGATTGTAATTTTTCGAGGTGAAGTTCCACCTAAAAATCAAATGGATAAAGATTTAATTGATCTACTTAAAAGAAGAAATCATCTAGTTTGGGGTGAAAAATGGTTTTGGCAAAAGTTAAAATATGCCCTGCCTCGTCCAACATCACAATGTAAACAAATGTATCCCAGACATTATGATCATTATGCAAATGAAAAAGTTTGTGGTCATGTTTTAATCGATAGTGGTGAATGCATTCCCATTTCACATGTCAATCATGCTTTTGCCACTGAATCCACCGCATAAACTCATCTTTTTATCAAATAATATCAAAGTATATTACCTTTGTAACAATCAAATATCATTAATAAATTTAATTTTATCGATGCAATCAGTATTTGTTATGTAGTGGCCAGCATACTTGCTTGAGTAATTCGAATGAATACTTCTGACGCAACATCATCGATGATAGAACTATTGATGATCGATTGATTGCTGACTCAGCAAAAGTACAAAATTGAGATGAGGTAATTTGTGAGTCATCAGATAATCAATGAACAGCTCGCTAGGATTTACTTGAGCATCATTCGATTGACCGATAGAACAATTGGTATCCCATCAAGCATCATCTTCATCGTGAGTATGAGCATATTTCTCTTGATTCTTATTTAACATCGGCTCTAGTAGAGGAATCTATTCTCTGGTCACTTAGAACAGAACTTCTTGGACATCTCTCAGCAACAAGTAGCCATTGTCAGGTACCTGAGTCGAGACAATCCTAACCATCCTCTCTATTCTGTTGCTGGATAAATACAAATCTTGAAAAACAGAATTCCTTCAATAGCTTGTCTCTAGCATTTTCTAAGAACAGTTCGAACACTTTCGCATGGTTAAGAAATGTCTTGAAACAGTTCGATTGGCCGATCAGGAGATCTGAAGAATGAGAAGACCAAAGTCGAACTCAGTGGATCGACGACAGGCACAGACAAAAGTGTGCTGAAAAGAGCAGTTTCTGAGCAAATCGATTCATTCATTGACGATCTTAGTCTTGGCCGTCACCAAGGAAGTTTTACCCTTTTGTCTCTCTCTCTCTCTGTCTGTCACTTGGTCGTTCTTAAGTCATTTGCTGATGCTGAAACTCATCAATCCTTGCACTTCTGTTGCATTTACAAACCTGTGACATTAGTTTAAATAACTGACTCACCTTGAGAACACTCACACCTGACACTGTTTATCTGTTGGATCGAGTAACATGGAATTTATTGATTTATACAAGTCCTACTCTTCGGCAAAGATTTGAAACTTTAGTCTGATAAACGATAAGAGCTAGGAGTTTCTGGTTTAGATATTCGTTAAGAATTGCCGAGTGAATATGCATATGGACAGTTAAATCATCCAAGAACATTCTAATCAGTCGTTCGATACGAAAAGAACTCGTTTCTTCGATATGAGTATCAAATGTTACAGTTGAAAGAGTGGTTAGCGAACTACTTACTAGTGATCGCGGATGTTGATGACATTCAATGTGATTCAATTCAATTCAATGTAATATAATCAATACTGCTGATTCTACCCTGTGCCCTAACATTGGATCAGAATTTACCTTAGTCATTATGAACATTTACCTGATGACATCGTTAATTTTGCTCACCCTGGTCATTGTGTACTATCGAAATCAGCAATTGATTTTAGCATTAATTTATGTGTACATGGATCCAATCGTTCCTCATGTGTGTTCACTCAATGATGGCAATGTTGATGAGGACAAACAATTCGATGCATTCATTTCATACTCATCAGCCGATCGAGACATCGTCATTCAAATGGTATCACAGTTAGAACAACCTTGTCAACTGACAGAGCATTCTATTTTCTTCCTCCAACAACAACACTGTTTACCTTCAGTCCACGAAAGCAACTGTGATCAAACAGTTTCTGACTGTTCTCTCATGGATATGACAAAATGTGCAATGTCAAGTAGACAACTTTCAACTCAAAAGTATTACAATCTACACATGATTGATAATCACAATATCTTTACAAACAAAGTTAACAAAGATACACACTCTCACTGTGACAAGGATAATCATAGCCTATTAGCCATTTTATAATCAAGCATCATCAATAAATTTAGCTTATACATGCAATAGTATAACAGCTTGTTGTATAGTGACGAGCAGACTGAATTACCTGGTTGAGTCATTCAATTGAATACCTCTGACGCAATACCATAAACAATGGAACTATTGATGATCAATTGACTCAGCAAAACTGCAAAATAAAAATTCCAAATTGAGATGAGATAACCTGTGAATCACCAGATAATTAATAAGTAGCTTGTTAGGAATCACTTGAACATCAATGCCATACGATCAATAATAATGATTGATAATAACGTCCTTGTTATATTTACTATTTAGGGTAGTCAGATGATTTACAGTTACCTCTCATGAGATAAAAAGTCATGTTGAATGACTTTGCTACTGTCGATGAACTGGTGAGAGTTTTGACTTTGATTATTTTGCCTGACCATGATTTATGCTGTGTTGTGAAGTGTTTCGTCGGATTCATGCAATCGTATTGAATCGATTGAATCATATGACTCTGTCTCTACGTCAAAAGATGGTAGTACAATCGTCAGCTGGCTTCGCTGATACCTCTAGTGAGATTGTCTTGTGTTGGTGTGTGGCATCGTCGGTTCATCTAATATCCTTACAAATTCATCTCTATCCTTTGATTCCCGTATCAAGGGCAATTTACAATTTTCACTCACATCATGGGAAGTCTACTCCGATCTGAAGAAATGGCCTTGTGTCAATTGTTTCTACAATCAGAAGCAGCGTACACCTGTGTCGCCGAACTAGGAGAATTAGGACTCGTTCAATTTCGAGACGTAAGCCAATGTATTACTTCTTGACTTTGATAATTTGCTAACTCATTTTTTTTACCACATTATTATTATTTTGTTCCAGTTAAATCCTGATGTCAATGCATTTCAACGTAAATTTGTCAATGAGGTTAGAAGGTGTGATGAAATGGAACGAAAGTTACGTTTTTTAGAAAAAGAAATAAAAAAAGATGGAATACCAATTTCTGATGTTATGGACAATCCTGAAGCTCCTCAGCCTCGTGAAATGATAGACTTAGAGGCTACTTATGAAAAATTAGAAGGTGAATTGAAAGAAGTTAACACAAATGCTGAAGCTTTGAAAAAAACATACCTTGAATTGACTGAATTACGGCACATTTTACAAAAAACTCAGCATTTCTTTGATGAGGTGAGTCATCGTCACTTTTTACACCTTTTCTTTTTTTTGTTTTATCTTTTCCATTTAAATTGTAGTTCCGATTTATCTTTATTTATTGCTTCCAGTAGATCTCATTATGTTCTTTCTCTTCTCTTTCTCTTTATTTTGAAACCTCCTCATTTTGATACAAATATATTATATCCTTACAACTAACATTCATTGACACCGCCTGGTTGACCAATCTCTGCTTTTCACCAATTATTGCTTATCTCTTGGTTGCACATTATTATTATAATTGATATAACTTTCAAATTGAATAACGGATATAATCGTTGTCCCTTATATCTAAATTTAACTTTTATTTTAATTCAACCGATCGGTCGGATAAATTAACCTAACGTCATTCAAATACTCATCTAATTCACCTTAACCTTTGCCTTGATAACATATACCTCTCTCTCTAACTGATTGCAATTGAACTTGACTTGTGCCCTTTGACTTACACAATCAGTATGATTATACACAACAGATGCAGGAAACACAAATGACAGATGACCAAACCCAGCTGTTGGGAGAAGAAGGACTTCGAGCTGGTGGTGTACCTGGTGGTGCCATGAAACTTGGATTTGTCGCTGGTGTTATTTTACGTGAAAGATTACCAGCATTCGAACGTATGTTATGGCGTGTTTGTCGTGGTAATGTTTTCCTAAGACAAGCTGAAATTGAATCACCATTGGAAGATCCATCAACTGGTGACAATGTGTACAAGTCAGTTTTCATCATCTTCTTTCAAGGAGAACAATTGAAAAGTCGCGTCAAAAAAATTTGTGAAGGTTTCAGAGCAACATTATATCCATGTCCTGAAACTCCACTTGATCGTCGAGAGATGATTGGTGGTGTTGTCTCTCGAATAGAAGATTTAAACACCGTACTGGCACAAACTACTGATCATCGACATCGTGTTTTAGTTGCTGCTGCTAAAAACATCAAAAATTGGTTTATCAAAGTGACCAAGATTAAAGCAATCTATGTTAATCTAAACATGTTCAATCTTGATGTAACACAAAAATGTTTGATCGCTGAATGTTGGTGTGCAGTTAATGATATGGACAAAATTCATATGGCATTGAAACGAGGTACTGAACGTTCAGGTTCATCAGTACCATCCATCCTCAATAGAATGGATACCAAAGAAGTTCCACCCACTTACAATCGAACAAACAAATTCACCATCGGTTTTCAAAATATCGTTGATTCTTATGGAGTTGCTGATTATCGTGAAATCAATCCAGCACCTTATACCATTATCACTTTTCCCTTTTTGTTTGCAGTTATGTTTGGTGATGCTGGACACGGTATACTCATGACACTATTTGGTGCTTGGATGGTTTTCAAGGAAAAAGGTATCATGACTCAAAAATCTCAATCAGAAATCTTCAATATGTTTTTCTCTGGCCGTTATCTTATTCTTCTCATGGGTATATTTTCCATTTACACTGGTTTACTTTACAATGATGTATTTTCCAAATCACTCAATTTATTTGGCTCTTCATGGCATGCGATGAAAAAAGGTCCTTACGGTTCAACTGTAACCCTTGATCCTGCTAAAGACTACGATAAGCATCCATATATCTTTGGTCTTGACCCTGTATGGCAAGTTGCTGAAAACAAAATTCTCTACTTGAATTCATACAAGATGAAACTTTCTGTCATCCTTGGTGTTGGTCATATGTTATTTGGTGTTGTTCTTTCATTTTTAAATCATACTTATTTCAAGAAGCCTATCAATATTGTCTGTGAATTCATTCCTCAAGTTATATTTCTCATGTCTATCTTTGGTTACATGAACTTGCTAATTGTTGCCAAGTGGTTGAAATATGACTCGACTAAATCGGGTTGTGCCCCATCAATTTTAATTTCCATGATAAACATGTTCCTCATGAAGTATCCTGATTCACCATGTTCTGTTGCTCCCATGTACGCTGGTCAGCAATTCATTCAAGTTTGTCTTGTTTTACTTGCCCTCATCTGTGTTCCATGGATGTTGGGATTGAAGCCATTTATGTTGAAGAAACAGTATGATGCCAAGAGATGGTTAGCCACAATGGCTCCAACATCCATATCTGTTGAAGGCAACAATGTAGAAACTAATGCCGTTCAAGAACCTTTAGAACCATTGGATATGGCTGAAATTATGATTCATCAATCAATTCATACAATTGAATACTGTTTAGGTTGCATTTCACATACTGCATCTTACCTTCGATTGTGGGCATTATCATTAGCCCATGCACAATTGTCCGAAGTTCTCTGGTCTATGGTAATGAGAAATGGATTAACAAAAGAAGGATACATGGGTGGAATTGTCATGTATATTGTATTTGCTTTTTGGGCTTTCGTTACCGTTGGTGTACTCTGTCTCATGGAAGGATTGTCTGCTTTTCTTCATGCCTTACGTTTGCATTGGGTTGAATTCCAATCAAAGTTCTACTCTGGTACTGGATACTCTTTCCAACCCTTCTCATTCCAAGTAGTTCTCGAACAAACTGCTGCGGAAGAAGCATCCGCTCAGTAATGTGATCATTATCAACTAAATGGATTCATGATGATGTCACTTGGTCGTTGAATTGAAAGTTTATTTTAGAGTTAAATGAAGTTTCTTCTGTTTTACCAGCAAACAGTAATGAATTACTTCATTTGAAAATGTTTGCTGTTAACAGCTCTCATTTCAAAGTGTACGATTGTCAATTGATCGTGTTAAAATAAATATCTAATCGTAGCATTCAATATTTCTCAATTTATTACTTTATTTTTAATACTGCTCATGCATTTTTCAACCAAATCAATCGTGTAATATCAAATTTGTAATTGACACTTATATTCAATATTGCAACCAGTTTTGGGCAATTTGATCGAAAAAAAAGAAAAATTTCCTTGCGCCTGGCGATGATAACTATTTCTAACTTGTTCTCTCTGTTAAAATGTTGTTCACGTGATAAATGAAATCATGTGATGAGATATACTCTTAAAGGAAAGAAAGTCCACAACAGTTACAAGCGCATGACAGTCTCTGACGCCAATTTTCATGCTAACACTTGTAGACATTATTCGAGCTGGTTAATTCTTACACATAAGATCAACGGAACACGAGTTTCTATTGCTAATTCTTCCCAACATCATGAGTGATCAAACGAATCAACAAAATCAAACTGATCAACTCAATCAACCAGATCAACTCGATCAAAGTGAATCAAAAAAAGAAATCCTCGATCATGTCAAAGATATAGCCCAATTTTCAGCCTTTGCAGGAGCTGCTGTTGCTTTAATAGCTGGAATTTTTTATTTGGGTAGTAAAACACAAAGTGCTCTTTCACCTCAAGCTCATGGTGCACATCAACGACCTAAACTTCCACCCAAACCTGGTAATGTGTGTCCCAAATGTCTACGTGGCTGGGATCTTGGAGATAAGACAATTCTACGCTGTGGACATCTGATTCACGATGATTGCCTGATTGATCAATTCGTCAACTGTGATTGGGCATGTCCTAACTGTACCAGGGCCATTAGTCTGTCTGACAGAGAACAATACGTAAATCTACTCAATATTGCCATAAGGTGTGAAATCTGCCAAGAAACAGCTAATGGAGATTGTAAATTTCTCAAATGTGGACATCCTGTTCATTCCCAATGTCTACGAACTTCACTGTCCGAGTCTCCTGATAATCGGTTCTGTCGAGTCAACTCCTGTAGAACTGAAATCGACAGGGAACTTAGAGAACGTTTTCTTGCAACTGCAGTCATTGAATACAATTCACTTGAACATCATACAAACGATGTGACTTCTTTGAATCCATCATCCTTGGTGCCAATTTCTTTTCAAAACTAACCTTCATTTGAACATTTCCCAGTAAAATGTCATTTCAACCCGAATCAAGTAATACTCGATGTGACTCAATAAAGTAAATGAATCTAATTTCACGAATTAGAAAGACTGGCGAGTGTGACTCAGTATCTCGAATGTTTGAAGAACAGATTCAAAAGTTCTATATTGAGATCTATCACAAGATTCTTTAGTAGGATGACAATTCAATTCATCCTCTTTACCAGGAAAATTTACTTCATCCTAAAGTATAACAGTTATGAAGTCAGGTCAGATCATTCGATGACACTTGTTGCTAACTTGTTTGTGAATCGATAATTCAATTTTCTCGTCAGAATCAGCAAGTTTATTCAACATTCTATTTGTTGAAGTAGAAAATGTGAACTATCAATGATTGGTCGATTGTCTTCCAAACCAAACCCTCATCATCAGAGGAAGATTGATGTAAGACGTGTGCTTGCCAAAACCCACGTCAATTTTGATTGTTGTTGATGATTCCTCAAATGTCGTCACGTGTTGTCTGTTATTACATTCTGATGAAAGATGTTATCATGAAAAAAACGGGATGAAATATAAACCTGCGATTGGCCGAATTATCAAGTAAAGAAGGTTCAAATCATATTTAACTTTAATCCTGATCTACCAAGTAAATCTTCCAAATAATTTGCAAGTGTAGCATGTGACCCTTGTGAAAAGAAAGTGAGATTTTTTCATCACAAGATTTACACAACAAGATTTACACAACAACATTGAGTTAATCATTAAGCGGAAGCAAAATATTCAACTATGATAAAGTAGATAAAGTAGATAAAAGTTACATTGTACTTAGTGTTAACAATAATAACACAGTATGATAATAAATCATACAATTGAATAAGCCATGTTTTACCATATCAATGAAAACAATTAATTATCAGTACTTATGAAGTTAAATTTAATTAAACTTGATGTATCTTGATTGTGGGTTTTGTATGAAAAGTAAGAAAAAGAATAATGAAAAAACAAAACAAAAAGAAAAGGAAAACAAAATTGTTATGAATAATAATGTATCAACCTGTGTGGTGAGTGAATAAGCAGCAAAATATTTGAAATAAGATGAAGTATAAAAATGTGTGAGTGAATTTGATGACTCAACACAAGGTTATGTTGAAGAGATGTAAAGTTTTTAGATCACACACACACACAAATATATATTACATTCTTACTTATTGAGTATAACGAATGTGACTTAATTTTATTTAAAGTTAATTGCCTTGCGGGTAAATGAAAGAATTTGTGTTAGTTGCAAAGAATGATATATGAGTCAATTAAACAACTTGACATAGTACAGTGTACATTGACTGACACCCACATTCAGGTGAAAATAAGGGATGCAAAGTAATTTTTTATATTTAAAACAGGTAAATTCGAGTAAATGAAGCAGTAAACCTCAAATGAATCATTTGATCAGTGAAAAGTTCAATTTTTCATCTTACTTATTGTGTAATACTGACAAACACTTTATTCTAAGGTAAATATTTTTCCTTTTCCATTGGAAATGTTTTTATGCAAAACACACATTTATAACCAATACAAATTGATAATTTTCATTCACTTGATCACATCAACATCATTATCGATCAAATGTCAACCTATTTTATCCTTGGCCCCAATTTAAATTCCTTCTCTCAAAGGGCATGTTGTTGAATATCATTTTGTCTATTTGAATCATTTTTCAAGTATTTCCATCATCATCAAATGTCATTTCCATGAGTCGCCAACAAATGAAATGAATAAAAGTTAACTTTCACCTGTTGATAATCAATCAAGAACAATTCAACAACACCAAAAAGAAAAGAATAAACCTAATGACACAGAGACATTATTTGAGTAAAGTAAAGTAAATCATTGAAATGAAAACGATTGAATTACATCAAATTTAGAATTAAATGTCAGTAAAATTACGAGTAAATAAGTCAACACAGTATAAAATTCAAGTAAATTCAAAAAAAGTAAAACTAAGAAGAAGAAGAAAGACAAATCAAGGTATTTTTATGTGAAGATAAAAAAAAGTAAAATAACAAGATGAAAAAGTACTTACAACGTAAACACATAGCATTAATTAACCTACACAAGGAGGTATTTGTTGTGTAAAGTTAAAAGTAAAAGTAAGGTTATCACTAAGTTGGAAAGAGAAAATAAAAAATAAAACCTAATGGCTATCCTTTTTTGGGCGATAAATTGGGCGACTAATTGAATGTACAAAGTAACTTTGTCAGTTTCAAGCGCTCAATATGTTCATCTTAAACTTCAATTCTCAAGGCCATCAATAGACATCAAACATAACATGTCATCATTTAAAAAGTAATAAAGTATTAATCGAGTGATAAATATTATCTATTATTATTTACCAATGGTTAGTTCTACCATTGTATGGACTCATCAATGATGATAATTGATTTGCTCATTTGATTAAATGATCAATCACGTTTTACATCAACATCAACATCAATGTTTATGTATTTGAATACATATGAATATGAGAATGATCGAATGAATAATCTTTTGACCATTATTTTCTTTTCATACATCAAATAGAACAACAGCCATCATCATCATCATCAGCATCTTCTTTGTCTTGTTCACCTGTGGATGAAAGTTCTGTGTGTGAATTTGTTAAAAAAGGTGAAAAGGCATCCGTGAAATTTCAACAAGTGTGTCACAAAGTATCCTCATCTCCAACTTACTCACAAAAGTCATCTCCAATGATTGGACAATCATTTTGAAAGTGAAAAAGTAAAAAAGTAAAAACCAAAACAAAAAATATCAAAGTAAGTACAATTGATGATAAATGATGATTGTGCAAAGTCTACACCATTTGATAGATCGTCCTTGTCAATGTAAACATAAATTAGTTCTGTCAACAGTTTACCGAATACTATTATATCAATCTCATGGTCGTTAGGTAAAAATAAAATGTACTAGTGTTAAAAGTATCATTATTTATCACTTTATCAGTTATCTGTTTAAAGAAGAAGAAGAAACAAATTAAACTCATCATTAAAAGTGAAAAGTCAGATTAATAATCGAATATTTAAGATGATAATTAACTTGGACAGGATGTGAGTGTTGCTGTTGTTGGTTCACTGACCGAATGAAATGAAATGAGAGGAAAAAAAAGTAAAAGAAAAAAAAATAAATCCAAGCAAATGGTACATGTTTGTCATGTCTTCATGTCTTCATGGTTGATGGCTGGATGTTTGGATGAAGGCTGACTAAACAGACTGCCAGATTGGTGTGAGTGTGTGAGAAAAAAAATTGTGAAGGGAAACCCAGTTGAAAGGTAGTCGTCAACAGTACTCAACACTATTCAACACTATTCAACAGTATTCAAAAGTATTCCGTGTATATACAACTCTGTAGTGTGCTTTACTTGGTTTGATTGCGTGGTCACGAGTCACACTTTAAAGTGAAGACAAGTCAACTTCATTCACTCCATTCCTCAATTTGTCTTGGTGCAATTCAATAAAGTGCCAGTGATCCCGTTAGTTGGGCCATAAATTGACAAATCAACCAATCAATTGATACAACAAAAGGCAAACAAACCAACTAATCAACTTGACACTTTCATCATATAATTTTTCTACATAAGTGAAAAACATCATCATTAAATAGTTAAATAATTAAATCATCATCATCATCATGTATTCATTTTTTTCATCAATTTTATCACATCTTCGAAGTGAAAATATTCAAATAGACAATCAAACATTTCGTTTACATTATAAATTTACATTGATAGTTTGTATTGCATCATCATTATTAGTTACTGGACGTGAATATTTTGGTGATCCAATAGATTGTATTCCACCAGGTGAAGAATTATTAGCACCAATAATTGATACATATTGTTGGATTCATTCAACATTTACCTTAGCAGAATCACATGAAAAACAAATTGGAATTGATGTTGCTCATCCAGGTGTTGAAAAAACATCATCAGATAAAACACGTGTATATCATAAATATTATCAATGGGTATGTTTTGCTTTATTAATTCAAGGTATGTGTTTTTACATTCCACGATATTTATGGAAAAATTGGGAATGTGGACGAATTCGTTCATTGATGCAAAAATTAGATGATCCAATATTAGATGGTGAAGATAAGCGTAAACAAATATCATGTTTAGTTGCATATTTTACATCAACATTAAGGACAAATCAAACATATTTTTGTCAATTTATCTTTTGTGAAAGTTTAAATTTAATTAATGTACTTTGTCAAATATATTTTGTTGATTATTTTTTAAATGGATCATTTTCATCCTATGGATTAGATGTATTACGTAATGGATCATCATCATTATCTGATCCAATGATAAAAGTATTTCCACGAATGACAAAATGTACATTTCATTTTTATGGTTCATCTGGTGATGTACAAAAGTATGATACATTATGTATATTACCATTAAATGTACTCAATGAAAAAATTTACATTATTTTATGGTTTTGGTTTATGACATTAGCATGTTTATCATCATTTGTTTTACTTTATCGTGCAATAATTGTAACAATGCCTAAAGTACGATTTTTCATTATATCACGATCAATACGATCAACAGATAAAACAACTGTTCGATTAGTTTGTCAATCACTTTGTTCATCTGATTGGTTTTTACTTTATCAATTAAGTAAAAATATTGATTCATTACATTTTCGTGACGTTTTAACAGAACTTTCATTGACATTTAAAGCTGAAAGAAATGGTAATGGTAAACCACTTTTATCATCAGTTGGTGATTCAGGTAAATTGGATTCAATAATGATAACACAAGAATAAAATAGAAGAAGAATTTTATTTTATTTTTCATTCACACTACACAATTAATCTCATTGCCAATTGCATAATTTATATTCGAGAAATACAAAACATATGAATATATACATAAACTAAAATTGACAATTCAATTGATTTGGTTAATCCTTAAATTCCATCATCATCATCATCATGTAAAGACCGTCATTTACCTGAGTGTATTGTGTGTTTGTTGTTGATATTGTTGATGTTGTTATTGTTATTATTGTTGTTATCAATGTAATGTTATTGTTGGTTACCGACAAAAAAGAAGAAGAAATGAGCAGTATTTTTTACTATTTGAAACAAATAGTTACAGAGACACATGAAATATCTCTTACACATGACAATTTTCAGTTAAATGGTTGTGTCTGAAACCATCATTAATGGTTTAAACTGGTCTGGTGGTGGTAATGTATGATGTGATGATGACGACAACGATGATGACCTTGCGAACTAATTTCGCCCTTGTCACTTAAAATGCTTACGTCGAGACATTTTGTCACATTTAATACCATTTAAAATGATCAAACAGGTATCTTCGATTATCATCATTACTTTTAAACACATTCACCCGAAATACCGGACCCATTGATCATCTTTCCTTTTCCTTTTCCTTTGCTCTTTTCTCTTTCACCTTTTCTTCCATTCACTTGATTACTCCATCTTCATCTTTGACAATTATTTTCAACACTTAGCTTAATATTTATTAGCATTTAAATAAAGACTAACTTTTCACTATTCACCAAGTCATCATTCATATGAATCAACAAAAAAAACAAAAATATCTATCTTTTTCTTCTTTTCATCGTAAATCACGTACAATCATATTCTTATATCTTTTTTTTCTCCCTCTCTCCAAATGACATTATTTATATCTGTCATTTTGGTAAATTTTTTTTTAATTCACACATTTCTTCATCTTCATTTCCTTCTTACACAACAAAGGACAAACAACAGAAAAAAACATTATGATCACATAGTTAACACCATATGTTACATTTTAAAAAAATAAAAATCAGTTTAACAATTTTCAATAAATTACGATAAATAATCCAACAGTTTAATTGATATAATAAGACACCAAGTGTGTTAAAAGTAATAAATTTTCTTTAAACTTTTTATTTATTTCTTCTCCATGTGTACGAGTGGTGGAGTCAAATGTTTAGTTATATCGACAATTTCCAAGAAGAGGGCAATAATTGACTGCCTTAACTTCTTCCTCATGTCTGACAGGGCAATAAAAGTCACTGTTTCCTGTTTCCTGTTTCTAGTGGTTACAGTTACATGTAACATTTAGCCACACAACAGGTAAACAATTCGACTTACTTTTATTTGACCCGCAGACAAAATAAGGTGAACTTTTACTCAACCTTGTTTTATGTCATTTTTATTTTCTCTCAAACGAGAACAGTAACATTCATCATTCATCATTTATTCATCAGTTTGTCGCCTCGCTTGATTATAATCAACGCCACCAGAGGTCGTTAGTAAAGCACACAAGACACAAGTTGATCATTTGAAGTTGACAACTGAGTTATATGAAGAAGGAAAAGGAATTACAATCTGTCAAGCCTATCATGTCGTCATACAATTAGCATCTGGTGAAATAATAACTGTAGAAGGGGAAAAGTCAAATATTCACCAAGCAAACGCTTGAGGCATTCTTTTCTCGTGCCCCGCAGTTTGTTGCATCTTCATAGAGGACACAAAAAGTAGTGCTTTCGGTCAATTCGGTTGATGATTGTTTTATTTTTTCAACTATTTAAATGAAAATTTTTCAAACATCAAACTTTTTTTATTAAAAAATTCTCGTCTGACCAAGTAATATGACAGTGTGATCATCGTTCGCTCATCTTGATGGACACGAGTTGCACTTTTCCCTCTTCAAGTATTCATCATCCTCTATGCAAGATCTTTTCTTACCCTGGTTTTCTTAACTGCCATCTTTGCACATCTTGACCATTGGCTTCTGGTTATGCTTCAAGTGACATAGTAGTTCTCATTCATCCTTTATCCTTTCTCCATGCTTCTAACTACTACTTCCATCACTTCATCTTAATCTATGGTTTGTTGCATTGATTTTGCCATACATCACTTACATCAATGTCTCAAAGTAATATACCACTTTGACTTTTTTCGTGCCACTTAATCTTCACTTCTTCATAGATTGCCATCATCTTGTGCCACTGTGTGTTTCTTCCAACTTAATCACATCAAGTGTCCTTAATATATACCGATGAAAAGTCAAATATGTTTAAATTATGTGTAATATTTTTAATAACTGCACTTTTTACTACAATAACACTTGCCATAAGATCTAATTCTCCACCTTTTTTGTCTGGAAATGATGGTGATGGATCATCAACAACATCAACTGCAACCAGTTTCAATAACAAAAATGACAATTGCAATCCACACATTTGTCATCATGAATATATGACTAATTCAGCGTCATTAGAATCATATAAATCACGTCATGACGGTAAATATGGTAAAAATAGTAAAACAAATTTACCTGCTGGACATTTATGTCCAATATTTTCATCATATCATCATTGTATGAAAATTCTTAGTCGTTCTTGTCGTGGTAATTTAGAATATCATACAATTTTATCAACTGTTAGAAAATATATGGAAACTAACAATTGTACTGGATCACATCATAAATCACGACAAGGTGTAAGATCATCTATTCCAGTGTTGACTGAAGTTGAAAAAGCTCTTCAGGAATCCAATCGTCGAAAAGTAATTGAACAACGACGTATACAACGATGCATTAATGAAGTACTTAACTTTACATTTGATCATGAAAATTATATTGAAAATCAAAATCAAAAAAAGTTAAGAGCATTTAAAATGGGCAAAGTAAGACCAAGCGCATT
The DNA here is from genome assembly GCA_030280995.1 of Hemileia vastatrix. Taxonomy (NCBI): domain Eukaryota; kingdom Fungi; phylum Basidiomycota; class Pucciniomycetes; order Pucciniales; family Zaghouaniaceae; genus Hemileia; species Hemileia vastatrix. The sequence goes on along the minus strand of JASXTE010000042.1, from coordinate 29,661 downwards.
AAAACGAAATGACGAGTTGACACTTGAATCAACTGGTCGAAAGTACTTATCCAGGTCAAAAAGGTCACGTTCAAGAGGTCCTAAGAGACATATGAACATCAACATCAACAACAAAAATCCAACTACCACCAGTACATCAAATGTCAATGTTGGTGGTCTAGATAGAAAATACTTGAATAATGAAAATTCTTCAACAGTTACTTCAACATCAAGTGTAAATAGTGAAATACTTTTACATCAATCAGATGGTAACATTGAGTTTACTTCAAAAGAAATTGACAATGAAGAAGATGATGATAAAGATGAAAATGACGATGAAGATGAAAATGACGATGAAGATGATGATGAAGATGACGACCATGATGAGTGTGAAGATGAGGATGAATGTGGCAACAACTTGAATGGTGATCAAGTTCTTGATGATCCACTTGCCAACTTTAAGTCGATGTATGAGAGGGATGAAGAACCTCTTATTTGTTCCATCTTTGGTGATCCACATGTACGAACATTTACCAATACATTTCAAACGTGCCTTATTCATCTCATTTATGAAGCAGACCTAACGACAAGTAATATCAATGATGATGATATAGATACTTCATTGAATGGACAATCGATGAACACCAATGAACATATTGATGGTGATAAGTTGAATGTAAATGATAATAATGTTCAATCATCATCTTTACCAATGACATTTACTGATGGATCATCATCAACTATGAATGGATTAGTTAAAGTAACTACACGATCTAATAATGAAGTTTGTATACAATTAGATCATGTTGGTGTTCAAATTTGTGTACGTAAATTTAATTCATATAAATATTTAAATGTTATAGTTAAATTTAAAAAACATATGAGTTCTAATGAACGATCATTAATGATTGATTCAATGGTATCATATACATTATGTACATATGGTTGTCCAAATGATGAGCAGGTGGATGTACCTAAAATTCTTTCAGCTGTTGGAATAGATGTATTCAATGAAACACTTTACATTGATGAGTGTGATGGTTTATATGGTTACTATTGGATTGCGTGTATATTTGACTTAAAGATGAAAGGATCAAAAGGTGACCAAATTGCAGTACATCGATTTGCACAAGAAATGGATGATATTTTAGTTATTAAGAGAACTTTTGCTCAAAGTAAATCACAATTCTTATCTTCATCTTGTACATCAAGTTACTTAACATATCCATTAGTGGTACAATTGATAAATTTTATTGGTACTTACCTTAGTTTGTCTGCCATTTACAAGTACCTCGTATAATTGACCTTTAAATTATCCTGTGCCATAAGAAGAAGAAGAAGATATTCAACATCAATGGTTATTTTAGGAGTGTAAATGAATCATTTAATGAGCATGGATTTACTTTTTTCCTTCTTCTTCTTCTTTTCCTATAATCGTTCGTACTTACCTTCAGACACACACACTTGATTTAATGTTATTTATAACATTGATTGCTACCTCTAACAGATAAAAAACCTGTAATGACCATCATGTGCCTTACATTTGTGTGTTGTTGATGGTAAGTTATTGATGATGATAATGATAAAAATTACTTACAACTGCCATATACTTTCTTACATCGATACTTCAAGTTAATATTTAATTGTATTGTTAGATCGATGATTGATTTCTTTTCTTCCTTACGAACATTCAACTCACCTGATGATAAAATGATGATGAAGAAAATACATGACCACATACTTGAATATACTCAAGACGATGGTATATTAATATCAATTGTTATTTTCAACAAGTGGACAACTATTCTAAGACTGTTCTATTTTTCTACCCCCTGTAATGTTAAAATTGAACATCACTTGTAGTCTTGTACATGTAATTCTTTTACAGTGTCTAATCTCACTGATACACACACATTAATTCATTCATACACAGACAAACATATTAACTGGATTATTCCGATGATGAGAGAAGAAACATTTTCTTCACTTGTATACATTGTTCTTCTTACTCTTTGTTAACAACAGTAATTTTTACTTGCTTATACTTGTACATATCGAATTATGTTCCTTTAATGTGCAATTATCATCATTGTTTAGTCAAATAAAACCACATTGAACGGTGAACCACCACAAGTTCTTTACAAGATATGGATTGATTCACAGTTACACAGTTACACTCACCAGTGTATTAATCAACTTCAATTCAAATGATTCACCTGTCATTCAATTTAACTGAACATGACTTACATTGATTAAACAAATGGAAGAAAAAAATAAAAGTTGTCTTTGAAAAAAATTTAGTTCAACTGAATAAAAGGTGAATTTAACTGATTGTATTGATTTTACTATGAAAATTATTGAAGCGAAAATAATCACACATACTGATCATTAGGTTGATATGATGAAATAATATGACTTTTTACGAGTGTCCTAAAGAACACACACACACATATGAATGAGAGAACTGACAGACAAGTACAAAGAGAGTGTAAGTAAGGAGACACGTAGAAAACATTCCATGGACCAGTGAAATTTAAATGGTAATAAAAAGAGACTCTCATTATCATTTATACGGCGGATTTGGCTCAGGTAGATCAAAATTACCCAATGAAAAGGTCAACACAAGGGTCAAAGGTAATGACCATCATCATCATCATCATCATGGAAAAACTTTACCTTTTGTCTCTTTGTCAATAAATTGTTCAATGTTTAATTCTCTAAAGTAATTGAATATCGATTGATATCGATTTACTTTTTTAATTATAACCGAACAAATTTAATCCAATTTTATCGTGTAATTTGATCCAAATCTTCACCCATTTTAACACCCACACAATCGATACCATGGAAACACCAAGAGAAAAAGACATTTGAGTAAATATACAGTCATATGGTTAGTTTATTTAAATTTGTACACTGACTGCAAACAAATTGTATCATTTAATCATCATCATCATCATCATTATAGTTTTTCACCTGGTACAGTATCAATGTGAAAAAATTTTTTATTTTTTTTTCTTGTCAGTGTAGATGATCTACAACACCGGTAAAAGGGCAGTTATAATAATAATGTAATTACAATTGCAAGGTTTTTGTCTCTCTTTTTTTTGCCTTGTGCACTCGTAAACATTTTACAAGAATGAAAGGAAAAGAAGCAATGAAAAAAGAGAGAAAAGAGAGAAAATTAGATGAAAGTAAATGCATCAACAACATCAGTTAAAGTATACAAGTTTAAGTAGAAGAAGAAGAAGCATCGGCAATACAACAACATAACATCAACCATCGTCAAGGGCAATATAATCAAATGATCATCAATGTAAAGTAGAAGAATTTTAAAAAGATGAGAAAAAAAAGAAACTTTTTTCACATCAACTGACTCAAATTAAAGTAATTCAAATGAAAATGAAGATAAAAATTATATATACAAGTAATTTTGTCGCTGGACGGTTGATTGGTAATGATGATGATATGGGATTATAAAATTCAGAATCTTCTCTGGCAGCTAAAGATGCAGGTGTATAAGTGATGACGGATGTTTTAGTCAAATTACCAGATGATAATTTAAGATCAATTGTTGTAACACATTCAAATTTATACGAAAGATTATCTGATGATGGTGAATTAATTGATGGATGATCAGATGATGTTGCTGTTGTTGTTACTTGATGATGATCATCGGTTAAAGATGAAGGATGATATTGATATCCAGGTGAATAAGTATGGTAACTATCTTCATGGTATTTACGATTAATTTGTGAATCAAATATTTGGGCACTTAAATATACTGAATGAGCTCGATTAACTGATGATGTTGTTTCACGACGATTAACACCATCAATTAATTGATATCGTGTACCATCTTTTCTTATAGCATAAATTATAACATCAGGTTTGGGAAAGACATTTTCAACATTACACCGTAATATGGCACCTGATGTTATTGCATCATTGTAACCAACATTTGAATTAGAATTAAATGATGATGTACTACTGCTGAGTGATGCTAAAGGTGATGCTAAACCATTTGTAATTGAACGTCATGATGATGATGATGTTAATGCTTTTATTTCTTGACTTGTTAATCTTCTAAATGCAAAGGAAACTTTTTTAGGTGATGCTGTTGACAAAGAAAAGGAAAAAGAAGAAAAATGATAAGATCAGTTAGATTGAGAGGTGAAAATTGTGTCCTTTATATGATATCAGTTTGATGTGGATCCATTGGTATGATCTCTCTGCAATGGTGGTGTCTATGTTGAAAGATTCTGTATGCTGACCATTTCATCAGATCACCAGCTGCAAAGGGAATGACATCATCATCATCTTTGAGTAAAGACTCGAGTAAAGCCACATCAATTGGTCAATATACAGACAGACACATACAGTATGAGATAGACACAAACTAACCGATGAACTGAAGACCAAGATCACTTGGAGTGGAAATGAAAGACCGAAAAGAAAGTCTATTAAGAAGAAAGAAAGTTAATTGAAATTCGTCAACGAAAAAAATAAGACAATTGTACTGTCAACAGAACATCATATTTAATCATCTACTTTGACAAAAAAAAAGAACTTTTTTTGTTTCATTCAAATTGTTGTCAAATTAATGTTACCTTGACTATGTTTGTCACGTCATCATCATAATCATCATAATCATCATACATATGAAAAGTATTCTATGCACATTGAATAATGAGTTATATTCAACTTGAAAGACAAGACACAACATTTACATATTTGTTCAATGTATTTTATCTTTTCTTTTCTTTCATTTTGTTTTGTTCTGTTCAATTGACAGGTTATTCTAACATGTACATAATAAAAAGTTATCCATAAGAACACTGAGAGTGTAGCGTAAAACAACTCATTTCGTAACATGAAAAATAAATATATACAAATAAGAAGAAACAACTTGTCTTTCACATGTATATATTACACTTTGACTTTGACTTTGGCTGAGAGAAGTTTTTTTCTCTTTCTCTTTCAAGTTCATCTTGACCAGACAACAGAACAATGTTCTAGTTGTAGTTCTAGTTCTTGCTGTTGTGTACCTTGTTGATCAACCTGAACAGTGCAAACAAACAGCATACAACATGTATCTGTTTGTGTGTTGTTTAATTTACTCGTAACTGACCAACAACAAGAACAACAAGAACAAGAACATAACTAGAACCAAACAAGAAGAACAAAAACATTGACCAAAACTTACCGTAAACAATAAGATCTTTTTTCTTTGAATCTTGTGATGATAAACTAGCTACATGACATGAATATGTACCAGATAAATCAGTTGTTATATTAATTAAATTAACCGCACGATATTTAGTAAATTGTGTACCATGTGGTATATAAAAATTTGGATCAATATGATTAATAAAACGTGGTGAATAAGTTCGTCGATTAAGTTCTGGAATCCATTGATATATTGGTATTGGATCTGTATCGTAAAACCATTTAATAACTAATTTAATATTATCAATTTTTGCATCCAATGAATAAATACAATCAAGTACAATTGAATCACGTGTACCATTTTCAATACGATCAGGTATATTTATTGAACGTATTTCAATTAATGAATTAACTAAACATGGTATAAACACCACAATTATCAGTGATGTATGAAAGAACATTTTTAATTTTCTTGTTGATGATGATATTAGATGATTCATTATCTTTATTAATGTTACGAATGGTCACTCAAGATGATTACACAGTGTTGATCATGATGTTGATCAAGTTGATGATGATGATGTAACATTGTGTGTGACAATTGGTGACAGTTTCAAGTGAAGAGGATAAACTTGGACAAACTTGATGATGCACACACACACACACACACACTCATAGAAATTGGGATAAAAGTACTAACTGACAAACTGAACTGACTGAATGTTGTACTGACTGACTGAGTATGCTGTAAGAGCAACTGGGCCAAAGTGTGTGCCGAAACTGTGAGTTAACATGGAAACTGCAAAGATACGACGAGAAGAGAAGAAAAAGTTTACTCATCTTGCACACGCGCACAAGTAAAACCTATTGAGTTGGGGTAATTTCAATTGAATATGGTACCATACATTGGTACTCAATGGAACAGGCAACAGACAGCAAAAAAAGACACAGACACACACACATACAATAGATATATATATATACACATATTTGAAATATAAGTTGCCATTTGCCTGTGGACCACCTCACGTGTTACTTGACAATAAGAGAAAGAGAGGAGACAACAATGAGAAAGTGAAGAGAAGAGAAACAGTAAAAGTGTATCACAAAGACAAATTGTGAGGGCAAATTCATGGGGCAAACATTTAAATCAATTGATCTTCAACTGAGTAAATATAAATCAATTATCGTACATTAAATTGAATTGAAGATGAAGATGACTCATGGTTTATCCATCAATCAGTAAGTTGAAGGATGAACAATCTTTCAATGTGTGGGTGTCAAGTGTATGTTTGTGCTTGTGTAATGTTAAAGTGTTTACCAAATGGCCAATGTTTACGGTGTATATTTTGCATCTGGGGTGAAATATTGTATTACTAGCTCTTAAGCAAATGAAAACACCTGTGGCTAGTTGTATGTGTAGATGTGTGTGTTTGTATATATATATGTTATCTGAATGTCAGCAAAAACAAAAAGAACATAAGTACTTTTGATGGTATCAATTTTGTTCAATACATTATTCACTTTTTTTGTACTTTATCCTGGTAAAAATTGTTGTCCATTTTGTTGAATGGAATTTAAAAAAAAGTTAACTCACTGGAATACGTGAGGTGATTGAATGAAAATGTTCTCTTGTCGAATCAGCACAAGTTGATAAGAATACAATTAAATACTTTACCAGTTAATAAGGTGACAAAGGTATTAAAAGGACAATTGAAATGATCAATGAAATTGTCCTCACACGAGAATAAATCAATTGACTGATTATTCGACTATATTTTCCTGTCAACCATGTTCTGTCATCATTTTTGGTTGATCATCAGTTTTTGGTAACTTTGGCACCAAGTGTGACACACATTGTTCACGTTGACAACAATTTGCTGGATGAATTTTCCTCTCTGCTCGAATACACAGATAGAAGTGAAGGAATAAGAAAAATCTTTTCTTCTTCTTCATCCAATCTTCAATTCACTCTTTTCATCATCATCATCATCATCATCCGGTCAACGACGGCATCAATCAGTAAACGGTTAAAAGAATTCAAACCACCAAAGAAAAAATTTTTGTCATTTGTCACATTTTTTCCCTTCCTTTTGACTGATCATTCAAGTGTAAAACATTTGATGCATTTTTTCAGTTAAGAATGAAAAAAAAATAAAATATATTTTTCACAAAAATTTCAAATCATCTTTCACTGTCCTTCTTTACACTTGAATGAATAATCAAATTGTATTCACACCTTTAGATCATCATCATGTGATAAAGTTTAAGTTGAGTGAGAAATAGATAAAATCTTTTACAAAGTTCAAGTACATGTTGTAAAAAAGAAAAAAAGAAAGATCAAATCGTGTGCAAGTTGTATCACATGTGAACAAATTTAATCATGTTGAACTTAGTGGTGTGAAAGATAAGTTAAACGGGTGAAAAAAAAGAAGAGAAATCAATTGAATCAAATCAATAAATCACATCTTATGTCATGTGATGTACTGTATCATCATCTTCATCGTCATTATTATCGTACCTTTACTTTACACACATACACGAAACAAGAAGAAGAAGAACAAGTTAAGCTTCCACTTGTAACATTGTTCTTAAAAAGTTCTAAAGATGAAGAACAACAATACAAAGATAGACAGACACGAAAAGGAAGAAAAAGTTCTTTTGTACATTGTTACAGTTGTACACACGTGAAGTTCATTCGTGTGATGATGGATGTGTAGAAAGCAAATGACTTTTCACTGCTGGGTCACATGCATGAACAAAGAGAGCAAATAAGAACAAGAACAAGAACTCGAACTTCCAACAAGAAGATTCTTCCATACATTTGCTTTTCCTCTGTGTACTTGTTTCTTTTTCTTGTAATCTACTAAAACATTTATTAGACTACTGGTTGGTGTATCTTTCTTCTTTGTCAAGGATCAATCAAAGATGCGATTTATTACATTCAACATAAATAATATAAAATACTTCAACTTGAATACTTCATCACAGAAGTAACGAGTAATTTTTCTCCTTCTTTTATATGAATTAATTCATCATTAACTGATATCTCGAGGTGAATTTACGAACACACTTCTATCATACTGTCAATTGACTTTCACAAGAAAATCAAGCAAATTTCATCAAAGTCACAAGTGACGTGTAACATTGAACAGTGTACAAGGCTGTTCAATCAATAACCTGTCGAGTTTAATGTGTGAAGGAGACACAAGCACACAAACACAAGAACAACCAGTTAACTGTGACCCGTTGTTTGCTGTGAAAGTCACTTGACCGATTGAAGGGGTCAAGTAAAAAAAACTCAACAACAACAACAATGAAAGTACTAAGCTAGAACGTAAAGAAGGTAACAAAGAAGAAAGACAGTACGAGAGCAAACTGTTCTACTTGTTCTACTTGTGACAAGTCTTCTTTTCCCTTTTCTCTCTCTTGTATCCATTTAATAGCAAATAAATTACTTCAATTCATTTGTCCTTGTCATATGTGTGTATGTTTGTTTGTTTGAGTATTCAACTGATGTTCATTTGTCTGAATTTATTCTTGATAATCGACTTGTCATATGATAAATGATACACAACATTGACAACAACTGTACAATTCTCAGGTGAGTAAATTCATATATATTTATTAAAGTACAAAGATACACTTGAGGTGAAGAGATGAAAAAGAAGAATTCGTATACGAAATTGCACTTATTTCGTTGCATCATTGACTAAAGTAAACAACAACATGCAATGAAGAAGAAAGAACAATTGGTAAGAACTCAATTGACCCATTAGGTCATCTAATGGTCTTCTTCTTCTTCTTCTTCTTCTTTTTCTTCCTGGTTGATATCATCATCCATCTAGTCGAGTTCTGTCAATGTTCTGTACTTGAACCTGTCAAAAGTGACATTTTAAGATGGATAAAGAAAATGCCCGTGGGTGTTCATTTGATGAGCATCATTTCATTTGACTCATCTTTTGTACATTCAAGTCACACACATGAACACACTGTGAGGACGTAAGTTCTTTCATCATAGTGTTCAAGTACACACACATACATAGATGTACTCGTCATTTTCATTCTTTCAGTTGATCATGAAGTGTGCAAACTCAGGATAAAGATTTTTTCTTTCTTCCCTGCATCCAATGAAACCTGTTCACATGGTGTCTTCTTATTTCACACTCAATTACGTGTTCTTTTGCTTATTCTTCACACAAAAAAGCAAAGTAAAATCTCCTCCTTCAACCAACAGTACTTTTACTGTGGACATTTATTTTCATAGACAATTTCATCTTTACTCTTTGTATAAAAGTGCAAATATTACAGAGTTAAGAATTAGAAGAAGGAAGAAAAGAATTCTTTCCCTTTCATTTAATCATTTAAGTAATAAGGTAACTTGACAAGTGACGACTGACAACTGGTCAGTCAATTGGTACATTGAGTAAGGGGGGTGGCAGGTGGTTCTAGAATTGCTCATCTACTCTCATCTACTCATCCACATCCACACGTTTACTGACAGAGAGAGAGAGAGAAAGTAAGGTAAAAATATTCAATCAACCAGATACAACAGACATTCAGTAGCATTCACCAATGAAAGTAAGAAAAGAACCTTTTGGATACTCGATCCGTTCAATCGCAGAGCCAAGGAAAGAAGCAAAGAAAGAAAGAACCAAGGAAAAGAATTCGTCACGATGCAAGGGGCAAAAGCAAAGTAATGGACATTCCAATGATTCTACTGATTTTATCCCATTGTATTGATTGTACTGGTGATTCTTTTGATCTACTGAGATGCGGTTCATCACATACCAAGCAGGTGTGATGGTACAAGAACATTCGTGAGTATAGTAAGAAATTTTTTTCCTCTTCTTCGTCTTCTTCTTGGTCGATTTTTGTTACTTCTTACATACAGAAAAGATATCACACAACAAAGAACTCACACACACACGGACACAAAAAAAGAGATACAGGATGAAAGGTGAATCATTTAATTTGATCTTTTTACCGAAATGTCTTTCAAGTGGTCTAACAGTGGTAGAACATAGTAGAATTGCCTTTTTTTCCTTCTTCTACTCTTTTCCACTTGATCGATATTTTCCTGCAAGCAGTCAGACAAAATATCAAATCAATTGTTTCACCGAGTGTCTCGTTACAAGTGTTGTGTCTTTTTCTTTTTCTCTTTTTTTCTTCTTCTTACAGTGAACAACTTGGTCAAAGACACACAAAAAGAAAGAGAGAAACACAGACACATACACACGCAGGGTATTAAAAGGCTCAATCATGCCTACACCAGTGCAATTTATCTTGGACTTGAGTGTGAAGAAATCTTCTTGCACTTCTTTCTCAAAGCAAGTCCAGTGTAAAGCCAAGAGAAGACTTTTACATGGCAATAATACTTTGATACACTGATGCAGGTGCAACAAGCCAGGATAAATTACGTTAGGTAAAACAGCAACAACAACAACATTAACACACGCACACACACAGACACAAAAAGACACTGTTTGTATGCATTCAGTTGAATGGTCTCTGTCCATTTTGTCCTGGTTGTGAGAACATTCGACCTTTTCCTGTCACTTGGGGGCAAAGTGTCTTCGTTTTTTCTTATTAAGTGACAGCATCTCTTAAAACCAATCGTAAGTTACGTTCAATTGTGTAGAAACAAAGCAAGTGTTATGATGATGACGATGATGACGATGATGACGATGATGTTGATGCTGAGTCACCAAGTTGTTGTAAGGTTGAAACTTGTCTTCTTACAAGTAGTCAACTTGTATATGTCTGTGTCTGTGTGTGTGTGCATTCAATTGCCTCAGGTCACAATGTTCTTTTATCCTGCATCCTCCATCCTCATACTTGTGACACGACAGACATGAGTGGCATCATTTGTCACATACACATACACGAACATCGATAGAAAGAAACAAACGCATAAACGATACGAGGATGGATGAAAGTTTTATCAAACAGCATCCTTGCAAAATCACAGGAAACTTATAAAGCACAAATGAACTCGAGTGATGTTGTTTCTTTCTTTCTTTCCTTTTTTCTTACTTCTTCTTTTGCCATCTTTTACAGGGAATCATCTTCTTTCATCAACATTTTCACAATTTACTGTGTCAGGTATTTTTATGTTAGGCAAATAGATTTCTCTTGACAGATGTAAGTTGAATTTGGTTCGAAAGGTGGAAGCAGTTGTCGAGTTCACAAGGACACAAGACACAAGTTGATCATTTGAAGTTGACAACTGAGTTATATGAAGAAGGAAAAGGAATTACAATCTGTCAAACCTATCATGTCGTCATACAATTAGCATCTGGTGAAATAATAACTGTATATTTTCATCAGACACCCTCAGTATCACAGTGTAAACAAAAGTGCATAACATTCGTGAACTTGCACTTACGACTGATCCAAGTCTCAGTCAATAAATCAACCATCGAGCAACCCTTTGAAACAATCGAAATGTTCAAGATGTTTACTTTGGAATTTATTAAAATCATATTATTCTGATTATAGATAAAATTACATTATAAATATTTTTAAGAAAGAAAAATTAAAACATGATCATTACGACTGATGTCGTTAAGTTTCTAAAAGGTTTGGTTGTTTTTGCACCTGATTAATCAAAATTGTTGGTAAATGTTAAGTTTTGTAAAGAAACATATGTACATGTACAAAGGCTGATCAAACAACTGGTTTAGTTGTTGAATCACATTCAACAACAGATGAATATGGTCCGTTCAAGTGGGTGATACTACCAACAAATTCTTTCGTAGGGCAATAAGTCATAATCGAATCGAAAGAACTGACAGAACCTTCACGATACAAAGTATTTTCATAAATTTGTTCAAAACTTTCTTCATTTTCAATGAGAGGATTTTCCTTTGGTTTGCTAAAGTAAATGGTTAAAGAACTAAAAGTATGACGACCAATTCCTGAACATCGAGCAGTATCGAAATGTCTGGCAAAGTAAGTTACAGTTGCAGCAGCGATCAGGAGAATTGAGACGATGACACCTAATGTAACAGTGAGATTGAAGAGACGAGCTGTTGAATAGGAAGACTTGGCTGATGAGAAGCTTTCAGGCTCGATATCTTCACGATTAACACCTTGAGAACTTGAAGAATTGTTGGTTTGATCAGAAATATCATGATCATGATCATCTTCAAAAGTATCATGATCATGATCATGAGACGAACTATTTGTAACTTCGTGCGCGTGGGTGTCGGAAGAATTCTTTTCAATGCAATTGATTTGGTCGGAAGAAAGTTCCATAGAACGTGGACAGACACACTTAGGTTTTTGAAAGGTAGAAATCAGACACATGTCTGAGCAGCTGTGCGACCAACATGGATTTGGGATAGACAGAGTATACATCGATGGATGAAATATATGAAGTGCTCTCAAGTACTTTCCCTGTTCACGGATGACAGTTTTTTGATGACGACCACTGAACTTTTCACAAACATCCAAGGTATGAAGTATCCAATCAGTCCAGAACAAGTTGTCTTCAAAGAGTGTCAATGAAAATGGATGGAACAGTTTGTCCTGAAGTAAAACGTGGCGAGTTTTTCTATTTTCATCGTAATATTCAATTCGATTAAGCCGAGCATCTGCCCAGTAAATTCGAGAAGTTATTCTGTCATAAGTCAAACCATTTGGCCACATAATATCTTCAGAAGCTATGACTTTGTAATCAGATCCATCCATTGCAGATCGATAAACTCCACGATGTTTACCCCATTCAGTCCAATACAAGTAACCATTGATTGGGTCTAAAGTGATTGCACGAGGTTGGTCTCTCTCTTCGAAAAGAACAGTACAACGAAAACCATTTGAATAGCAGGCAATTACTTGGGATAGACCAGAATCAGTGATGTAGAGAACATTGTTGATCCAATCAAGAGCAATGTCTTCAACATTCTTCAAGCTCATAGTCTTGACAAGGCGACTATTAAAAGAAGAATGTTCTGACAATTCAGTAGAATAAATATAAGAATGAGTGGGACCACGATCAGCCCAGTAGATCAAATTCAATTTAGAATCCATTGTGATACCAACAATAGTTTCGGGAGAGTGGTCAATATGGAAGTACCTTGAGTATTTGTGACGAGTATGATTGACCGGAGATTCAAGATACATGCCTCGAATAGAATGTCCATCGGAAAGAAGAACTAAAGGTTCACTGTTGTTGTATGCTAAACATTTACGTTTGTCAGGTTGAAGGGCATAACCATCATGGCAGTAACATTCGAATGAACCAGGTGTGTTGTAACACAATTGAGAGCACCAACCTTCAACAAGACACTCATTGATGTCTTCACATGTTTTATTGTCTTTGTTGGAAAGAACATATCCATGATGACAGACACAGTGTTGTTCACCTGTTGACAGAACATGGCAACCTTGTGAGCAGTCATTGCGAGTACAATTTTGATTAGCGTTGAAATTAGAATTTCCATATTCACAATCAGTGTTTTCATCATCACCATCATGACAGTCCATTCGACCATCACATACAGAATCAAGGTTGATACATTGATGAGAATGACATAGGAAAAGTCCATTTTCTTTGATACACTGGGTTGGCTTGTTGATGCCTTGTTCAATTGGACATGAATCTTCATCTGAACCATCTGTACAATCACGAAAGTCATCACATCGTTGAGAGTGAGGAATACATTCAAATGTTCTACACAGAAATCCATCACAAGATGATTTGATGAGAGTACAATTTAATTCATCTTCTTTACCAGGACAATCGTTTCTACCGTCACATTGCCATTTTTCAGGTATACAAACATCAGAGTTAGGACAACTGAAGTGCTTTAATGGACATTCATGTGTTCCAAAGAGTTCAGAATGTGTTTTTTCGTTTTGACAATGAACTTCGTCCATGCCATTGCTACAATCATCGATACCATCGCAGTGCCATATTTTAGCAATGCATTCATTTCCACCTGATTGACAGTCAAACCATCCAACCGGACACGTAGAGGTCAAAACTAAAGTGGTCAAGGTCAATCAAATATGAAAATCACCATTTACTGGCCCTTGGAAATAATTAAAACTTACCTTGAGAACAAAGGGCGAATATGAGTGAAGAATGAATGAGTTGCTTGGTGAGCATCATCACAAAAATAAAATCAAATTATGATTTAGTTGAATAACTTGAATTAATAAAAAGGGTTGAATTTCATCCAGGTTAAGTTGAGTTAAGACGAGCAGTGAGAACTGAAGAGGTTTATCAAGCTACCCTTTTATTTTCAACATTGAAACCTCAGCTCGCCACCTCTTTGATGCATCAATGCAACTGGTGTTTACATGAAAATTCACGCCACCCTTAAGAATAGGGCAGAGATAAGGTCAGGTCATTCCATTTTAATCTCACCAGAGACACTTGTTGCTGACTCGCAATCAATCGGTACAATCAAATAAATTTTGCAACATTTTCAAGTGATGACATCTACATTCTCAGCAGCAAATCACCAATCTCTCGAATAAAATGCCTAATACCAATAGTTGGTCGTGAATTGATTTTTAAAAGAACCAGAATCAAGTTTGCCAGATGTATCCAACGATAACAATTTAAACTTCCCTCATTGATTTAAAATTCATCTGAGATAGGTCCAAAAAGAATTAAAGTAATATTAAGTCGTCATTTATTCTTAAAACACTGTGAGCGTGTTGGATGTGTTTTTTTTTTCCTGTTTCAATGTCCAAAAAATTCCAGTCTCAGCTAAAGTTCACCTGAATAGAAGACTTACAGAAATTTCAGAATTAAAATTACAATCGATTGGAATTTGGTAAGATACATTTGTAAGATACATTCCATCATCACACATGGTCCAATGCGACGCCCTCTTTTTCCTTCTCACAGACGATAGCTGTTTACCGGCTTCGGTTACAATTGGCGGGAATGGCAGTGTGGACCACGAGGATTATCGGCTCAATCAGCTGTCGTTATATTTCTCTCGCGACTTCATTTTCATCATCATCTTCATCAACTCTTCGTCGATTTACCTCTACCATGAAGACTGTAAGTATATTTAACTGAAGTTTTAACCAGGATTACCTTATAATTGTAATCCTCAAAAAATGTAGATCAGCGTTGAAGGAAACATCGGCTCTGGTAAAACCTGTCTGATAAATTACTTTGAGAAACATCATTCTAAGGATATTCTGTCTCTTGCTGAACCTGTGAAATCATGGCAAGTCTGTCAAGGTCACAATTTATTCAAATTAGTTTCCAAAGATCCTGTCAAGTATGTTTTTCCATTTCAACAATATATCCAATTGACCATGTACGACTTGCATCGACAACCTCTTCCCGATGGATCTAGATTTAAATTGATGGAACGTTCTCTTTACTCTGCAAGGTATTGCTTTGTTGAAAATCACCACAAAAATGGTACAATAAATGATGTTGAATATGCAGTTTATGATGAATACTTCAAATTTCTCACCCAAGACAATGCTGCTCCCATCGATATAATTATTTACCTCAAAGCTTCACCAGAAACCTGTCATCAAAGAATCAAATCTCGTAATCGCGATGAAGAAACAACCATTCCATTGGTAAGTTGAATAAATTTTGTTTAACTTTGTTTATTTAAATCAATTTTTGTCAACCATTTGCTCGGACAGGAATACCTTCAACAGTTGGATGTTGTACATGATCAATGGCTCAAAAGTCTGACCGGTCCAAATGATCCCAAAGTAATTGAAATCAATGCCAATCTCAGCCTCAATGAAATGCATAAATTGTTCAAAGAACTTGCAACCACCATTCTTGATTCAGATAATTCGTCGAAAGTTGTCCACTCCGAACCTGTACAGAAAGGATTCATCACTTCTCTTTTCAATTCCTTAATTGGTATTAAAGAACAAAAGATGGTTCTTGTGGTCAGGAATGATCTGAAGATGGGCAAAGGTAAAGTCGCTGCTCAATGTTCACACGCCTCGGTAATTGCCTATCAATCGGCTCATCGAACAAAATCATCTACACTCAAAAAATGGTTATCAATGGGTCAACGAAAAGTCGTAACCAGGGTTGATGATAAAGAGTCTTTATTCCAAATCAAGAATGAAGCAGAATCACTTGGTCTCCTGACAAGTGTTGTCAAAGATGCCGGACACACTCAAGTACTTCCAGGAACAATCACAGTTATGGCAGTTGGTCCTGGTCCAGCTGATCTTATCGATAAAGTAACAGGTCATCTCAAATTGTTATAGATACTATGCATTGATAATTGAATCAAATGCACTTGAAAGTTCCCTTAGATGGAAATCCTATCAACAGCTTAAACTATTTCAGTGTTATCCAATGGCAGAAACTTATGAAACATTCAACTTACATTATGAAAAGAAAATCATTCATGTAAGCACTTTGTAAACACGACCAAAATTCCAAGGAGAATGTAGAATACAACTTTTGAACGTTTTTTTTCTCATTCTTGTTCACCAACTTCATAATAAACTAATTGCTGTGATTTCACAAAGTCTCGAGATTGAATGGTGAGTGAAGAAAGAGAAAAAAAACACAAATTTACCGTGAACATCGCCATTTTCTTTCGGTGATTTTGACCATGGTATCTAATATCAACTATCAACTATTTTTACCAAATGAAAATGAATGTTGGTATTTTGAGTTTGCTGGTGCTGCTTTGGTGAGTAATTGTTGCATCATCACATTTTCTTAATGGTAATTGATATTGATTGGCACTTTGTGATCAAAGTAAATGTTTTTTTGAATAGATCGGTAGATTGACTTACGAATGGATTTATTGAGACAAAGAGAAATTGCCAACAAATATTGACGAATAGGTCGACCCAAACTTACGCCACTGATATTTTGAAGGTTTGTTCTTTTACAACGAAATTCAATGTTTGTGACACTCAAGGTAACCATAAGTCTGGGAATTTTTTTTACTAGCACTGAAATAGCAAGGCAAACACATCAAATTGGAAGAAAAAAAAGAATAACAATGACACGATTGGAACAAAACGAAAACATTACATGTTTGCTCTATTGTAGGGCGAATGAGTTAATAAGGCAGTGCAGGAGATTCGAATTGTTATGTAATAGATAAAAAAAAAGTTACGATTTCAAGTTGAATAGTTTGAAGTCTGCAAATTTCAGTTCGTTTTTCGAATGTAACGGACCATGAGACCAGTCAATCGATTTGGGAAAGAGAAAGATAAAGATAGAGAGAGAGAGAAGGATAAAGTTAATTCAACAAGAAACTTGTGTAAATATTTAATGATTTCACCAATCAAGTCACTTGTAATGATGGAGAATAATTGATTAATTGAAAAATTGCGCAGCATGTATCACAATTCTCCTGAATCTGGTTCAATAACGACACAAGAAGGCAATGAAGAGTATGGTTCTTTCACATGAGTTCGTTGGTGGTTCTTGAACACATCTTTCCTCTTGAATTTACGTCCACATCCAGGGTAGTCGCAAGAAAAAGGCCACACATCCAAATGATTTAGCTTGTGTCGAGTAAGTTCGCAATTACGTCCAAAACGTTTGTCACACCCGGGCATATCACAAGCAAATAAGGCTTTTTCAACTTCCATTCTTGCTCCTCGTTTAGAAATTCCATCACTACTACTACCATTCGAATGACCCGAAGTGGGCGATAACGATGTTGCCTGAGTGCTTGGTGGTGAGTAGGATCGACCAATCAATCCTTCTGGTGGTAAACCAGCTTCATGTTGATTTAATTGCTGTGCTACCAATTGTTGTTGTTCATGCAACAATTTTTGTTGATGTTGATGTTGTTTTCGCCTTTGTGCAAGTGATGCAAGTAAAGATAACGAATGACTTGACGACATCTGATCTCGATTTGTTCGATTACGATTGGAAAGAATATGAGTAAGATAAACATGTGCTTCAAGACTTGTTTCAGATTGCACTTTGATTCCACATCCTGGATGATTACAGGCATATTTGATTGCACCAGAAGTTGCACTGGTTGAAGGAGTAATTGAAATTGAAACGGGCACAAGTGGCTTAACAATTCCATCTGAAAGTGAATTAGATGAGTTATCTGATGAACTATTGTTACTGACAGAATTGTTTGGTCGATTTGTTGACTCTTGATGAGTCAATAAGTGCCTGTCCAAATGGTATTGTCGCTTGAACGACCATCGACAATCAGGAAATTTGCAGACAAAAGGTCTTTCAGACAAATTCAATGGAGGAGGGACAAGTTGTGAAGATTCATTTGACGAGACTGAAGCTTTAGAGGGAAAAATTCTATCCGTTAGATCATTTGAATAATTGGATGAAGACGATCTACCATTCTTCGAACCATTCGATCCTTTGACCAATTTGTGTGTTTCTATCTTGTGCCGAATTAAATGCGAATGCTTGGTGTACCGTTTGTCACAAAGAGGGATGTCGCAAACATAAGGTCGAGGTCGAACTGCAGCTGATCCAAGAGCAAGTGATTGACTTAACAAGCTAACATTGACTGATGGAAGAGTCATGGATGATTCGTCAGAATCATCTTTCATATCGATAGAAGAGGATACTTTTTGTTCATCTGAAGGCTGCCACTCTTGATTTTCATCAACTTCTAACAGTATTTCAGGTTCTAATGTAGGAGATGGACTGATGGAATGGTTGTCATCTCTATCCTCATCATCATCGTCATCATCGATTTCTCTAACCATAGTATTTCCCTTGGAGTGTTCATCATCGCTTTCTTGTTCATTGATGACAGTGGCAAAGTTATCTGCCTCACCTTCATCTTCTCCGTCTTCTTCGAGTACAACTGATGTCATGGCCAAAGAAGTTTTTTGGTGGGAACGTTTTTGTTGTTCCTCAACTCTATTTGCTACTTTTTTGGCTGGAGGGCCAGTTTTTCTACTCTTGCCGATTTTGTCAGAAGTATCGAGGATGTTGCGAGAGTTCCTTTTTCGTTCTCGTTCTCGTTGTCCTTCAATTGAATTAGATGTTGCAGCTGAAATGGGTGATGCAGCATGAGGTGAAGAAGCTGCAGTGGCGGCAGATAAAAATAAAAGTTGCTGTTCTAATGGAAGGACTGCTGACATTAATGAAAGTAACATCTGTTGCCTCTGCCTCAATTGTAAGAGTGTTTGATGAACAGGTGAATCTGCGGGTTGCATTGTAGCCACTTGGGCAGCGATATCTCTTGACAAAGTGTTCTCCACCACCCCACCTGAACTATTAATATTGGTTGATAATCCTTTGTAACTTGCAATTGGTATGTTGGTGCCACCATTACTATTGGTATGTGTTGTATTAACCGAAGCAGAGTAACCGGGATGAACTCGCTGGTGATGGCGAAGAACATGGTTCGATCTGGTAAAAACCCCTAAAAATTTTTTAATTAATTAGTAGTTAGTTATGCAACTAGCAAAGAGTAAAAGACCGGGCATCAGCCAGAGGAACTTTACACTTGATACATATACATTCATAGGTAACTTACACTTGCATCCTGGGTATCCACATGGATACCTCCGTTCACCTTTGGTTGATTGTTTACTCGTCGTTGCGTCCAGGGCAGAGGACAAGACTGATGACTGCATGGTTTACTGCATAGTCGTATCAGAGCGGCAGAGTTAAACCGGCTGAGGGGGGGGCCAATGAACGCCGTGACCTGAATCACACTTGAACAGGAAGCACCAGCTCAGCCAGCTAGTTCACCTCTTCTTCTTCTTTTTTTTCTTTCTTTCTTTCTTTTCTTTTCTTTTGCTCTCTTACTTTGAATTCTTCCCCTTCTTCAAGTTGCTCCTTTTGCTTCTTTTTTCTTTTCTTTGCTACTTCTATTGCGTCTTGCTTCGCTCCTTTTGCTTGGTTGAGGTTCTTGGTTTTCTTCTCTACTCAGACTTGAATCACTGCAGACTTATTCTTGCAAAATACTTGACTACGCAGGAAAATTGGAAGAGAATAAATAATACATATATATATTCATATATATATATAAATGAGACAATAAAATACTTCCTTGAAGTGTCACAAATTCACAGGGTTATGTTTCAGTCGGTTGATGCTTCAAAATCAACCTTATCAGAAGGATTCAAGGATATATTCAATTTAAATCCAAGGGATCATGGTTGACTATATAATGTAATATATATATATATCTAACTATCTTGATTATTATTTATCATCAGCATGTTCAAACAATCGTATGCACAATAATAATTACTTGGATAGATATAAATTTTATAGACTTGACTGGTGAGGTTGTACGGTGGTTTCGATACTGAAGTTTTCTTGGAAGGATGGAACAGAATAAAATGTATCTTAATAGTCGAGAAAAATTAAATTTCGACGGTTAATCAGATGATTTTAATGAAAGAGCAACGATGAAGTATTCTTTTCCAATTTGGATGAATGCACAATTGGTAAGACAGTGTATCGTTAATTTCAATGAGACTCATAAATAATATTGAAGTTATTGAGGTTGATGATAATTAGTAACAGTTAAGGATTAACTTATAATGTAGATTGATACATTGAATTCACTGAAATGACTTGAAAAGTGGCAAAATAGACAGATGATGTGGCTGCTACTGTATCAAAGCTTGGGAATTGCACAAGGGTACATGTCTCGCCGTGTTGGCTGTTTGGCTGACGAACTGACTTTGCAAAGCCAGAAAACCAGGTGTAAGATACCAGGTGGAATGAATCTTGGGCTTGAAGAGGTTGATGTGAGAGAAGAGATGAAAGAGAGGCCAGACAACTCACAGATGTAACAAACGAGAAAGAGCCTATCATCAATGATGAAAACTGGCTGTACTGTAGTGCCCTCTCTCTACTACAGCTGACCGAGTTTTTGGTTAACACAAGAACGAAAGGACCTCAAAGAAATAAGCATTCAGCAAACTCTTCCTTTTTCCAGTTTTCGCAAGAGAAAAGGGCTCAACTGCCTGCGAGGGTGACATACATTTTATTCTGCTTCTACTAATGCCAATTACTTTACACTACACTTGACCTGGCGACGGCCATTACAAACGTTACCATTTACAAAACTTACCATTACAACTTATCTTCACTTGTATCTCACTCAACCAAATCATCTGGACTTTAAATTTGCCAAATTTTTATTTTTACTTTAACTTTCAAATAACGTTAACTTTTAACCCTTGTGTTTTCAATTTAATTATCACTTAAATTACATTTGTCGTTAAATTGATCATATTGTAACTAAACGGTTGACGATAATGTAAGTCAACCTATTTGACTGATGTATCTACACTGGTTTAAAAATATTGGAAAGTTGGAACAATCATTCAACACAAGTAATGAATAAGGTAAAAGGTAAAATCATGGAAATAGAAGGATAAATGATGTTATTTAAAATGTTTGCCAAGAAGAAATAGAAAGAAAGAAAGGAAGAAAAAGAGGATGAAAAAGCATCAATTGTAACTTGTGCAATGGTACAGGATAACAGCAATGAGTATGTAAGTAGTGAATACACTCCACACTGGGTTTGGTAGGGGTTAAAGGCAGATGTTTTGTTAACTTCTCACGGCGTACTGGTCACTGAAGGATACACAGTGGAAAATAGTGTGGGAGGGTTAGACGAGGTCAACCGTGACAAAAAAAATCTTCTCAACCAGACTGGCAAAGAGATGGTGGCAGAAGGGAAGAAGTAAACGAGTAACTTGAACCAGCATGAGATTTGGTGACTGGATGAACAAGTGTTGGGACACACAAACCACATCCAGGTAAAGAGACAGGTGAAGTTAGGGAGGTTGATGCAAGAGAGAGAAAAACAGCGGATTTTCTCCCACCACTCACAATGTCAGCCAGTCGTTGCCAGTCAATTCACCTCAATTTCCTATTCGAGGGTCACTGACTTGCCTTTTAACCCTCTGCAATTACATTCTCTTGCTTTTTCACTGGCTCATTTTCTTCGTCTCTTTCTCTCACCAGTTTACAAGTCAACTTAAACTCGCTCGGGGTTCGCTCACTTGTCTGGTGTCACATTCAACCAAACTCAACCAAACTTCACTCACAGTTGACAAGGTCATTATACTCAACATTTCACTCCTAAAATCGGTCCTACACACGAAAATAATTCAATCGATTAATTTAGTTATTTCGAAAGATAAATAATCAACTGTAATGTTTACAATAGTGAAGGTTGTACAACTAATGACGATAACAATTTAGTTAACTTTGTAAAAAGATAAAAAGAAATAATCAAAGGATGGTAACTGTTGTCTTGATCGAAGTATTGATTGCGAGAAACAAATTATCAATAAAAAGATGAAACGATTGCACTTGAAAACTACAACAATTGGCTAAATTAACACAAATTCACACAAAAATCATTGTGAGTCATTTGAGGGCAAAACACAAAAAGTGACTCAACAAAAAAAATATCATGTTATACTGATACCAAGAACTTAACTTGTGTGATACTTATCCAAATTACCTGAATGTAATTTAGATACAGGCAAACCTGAAGATGAAGATAATCATGTGAAAAGGTTGAACATGAACATTGGATGCAAATTGACATTCAAGCAATCTATTTCTATACTTGACAATTGATAAAACTTCTCAATGTTCATTTATCTCTCTTCAGCGTTGGCCAGTGTGAAATAGCACCCTATTAATTTGATTAATTGATTGACTACATCGAACAAACAGACAACACAGACTTAGTGATTTAATGCTTTGCCAATTGAACTGCATTTCTCTCAAGTAATTTCGAAATCTCATTGATGAAAGATGATGATAAACTCCAGACTAACTTTTATCTTCAGTGTCGATTCATTTACTTGTGACGTTTTCGAACTTCATGCTCAAGCACATGACAACATGAAGTTTCTTCTTTGTACATAAACAAGTTAAGAACTATGAAAAATTAATTGTGTTCAACGTGAAGAGTTCTTTAAAAGTATTTGAAACACTTCGTACATGTTCATTTGTTGAGGTTAACATTGTCAGGCAAATAAGAACAAATTGAATGGTGCTAACTTACCTTTATTTCATTTGTCGAAATGAATATGACTGAGCATAAACTGTTAATGATTGTTACACCAATTTCACAATCGCGAACTGAAGATTCTAGATACAATCAATTATCCAATGGCATACGTTTAGGAGAGCAATCATTTATAGATTTCATCAATGCTTGGGTTGATTACCTCAGCTGTTGTTTGACTCATCAAGGATATTGGTAAACTAATGAAATGGATTCTCTCATTATCTGTGACTAATGATCTAATTGACTATTCAACCTTGAATATTTACCATTGTCAGTGTACATGATCATCGGAAACATTTGAATGGAATTTAAAAACACACTCTTTGATTCTTGGATGAAGGGAAATTCTGATCATTGAGGTGTGAAGGTCAGAAAGGACGAAAGATCGTTCCGACGATTTACACTGTTTATCGTTAGTCAAGGAAGATTCATTTGGAAGGATCTACGGACAGGTGTTTAAACCTAGTTGATCAACTGAACAGAGAACAACTTGATCAAACTGTACATATAAAGACCTTGTCAAGTGAACATTCTCATAGTAATTAATATACAACTCATTTGACAATTTCACTGCGATTAAGAAAATGTTGAAAATTCTCCTTTGTCTTGCCTTGAGTTCATTTGTTCTAACTTCTGTCTTTGCAGATGTCGGCGAACAAATGGCCAAAGCTTCTGAATGTGGTGAAAATATTCGAAAAGAATACAGTCGATTGTGTAAAAATTTTAAAAATGATGGCAAAAAAATGATGGAAGTTGAATCTAAATGTGTTAAAACTCCAAACGCTCTCAAAGAGTTTCCGGTAAGTGGATGATCATCTTTTCATTACAAATTTAACTTTACTCAACACAAAATCTTCCACCCAACAGGAAGTTGTAAAAGCATTGTCCAATTGTAAGAAACCTGAACTTTTCTGTGATGCTAAAGCCATGGAAGAGGTAAGTGTTGCACAACTTGCGAATCTAAATTACTCATTCTTTGATCTTTTCATCAATTATCTCAACAGTGTGGTAAAAAGTGGATCAGTGATGCTGATGCTGACTACAAAAAGCGTGTTAAAGATGACAAAAAATCACTCCAAGAAGCTGTGATGACTGAAAAAATCATGAGCGAAGTTGCAAGTACCTGTCAACAATCACTGGTAAGAAAAGACTGTCGAGTATGCTGTTCAAATTTCGCATTCTAATTGAACCATTCTTTACAGGAATGCATTAAAAAGACCTATGCTTGAACAAGCCATCCGTTGAGGCCTTCGAGTGCTATTGGGGTTCTGAAAAGTGCTCAGTTAGCTCATAATAAAAAGAAGAAGAAATAAAATTCACTTATTTTGCTGCTTTGTACTGTTGATGAGAATTCTATGAGAATTGCAAGCGACTGATTAAATGAGTCCATTAATCGTCATTAGTTGAAAGTGTCGCTCAATTGATCCTCTCGAATGAAAAATATTTATTTTTCTCATAATTTCATACTTATATGGGTGAAAACAGCTTCGGTAACTTACTTTTTAATATTGTGACTGCTCTTTTTAAATCTTCTAAACCTTGATGAAGAGCATCGAGTGGGCTGACTTCCTGATTGGGCCAAACTTGGATCTGTATCAAAACTTGCTTTTCATTAGGATGAGGCAAAGAGTATCCACAGAACTTAACTGCCGGACTGAAAAGTAGATAATATTGTAGTTATAAGTATGTGCGTTGAAAATGATTACTTTAAAATGAGGACTTACTTTCGACAAATTGTGTACCGCAAAGCGTTGCCGAGAGTATGGTCTTCTTCATCTAATTGGAAAGTGGCAGTAAATTCATCACCATCTTTTGTTGGAATTTGAGTAAAAGGGTGACTTTGCCAAATTTGTAGCACCAGTTGACATTGCCGGCAACTTTTGTCCATGCCGAAGTGATTTTTGAATCTAAATCGTATCAGCTGACTGAGAGAGTGAGGGCGCCCACATCAACACGGTCTTGATGTGTTTGGTGTTCGATGTTTAAAATTTACTTCTCTCATGTCTAAACTAAAGAACTTTTTATCGAATGTTGTTAAACAATTTTTTGCTTCACCCATAAAAAGTCAGTCGGAGTATCTTGTTGGTAAAGATTTATTTGGAAATACCTACTTTGAAGAACCTCTTTCACGACCAATTGGAATGCGTAAAACTAGAAGATTTCTCGGTTGCGACAGAATGTCATTTCCTGAAATGGACAGAAATATTCCTCCTGAATGGAATGCCTGGTTAAATTATCGTAGAAAAAGACCTTCCAACTAATAAGAAGTAATCAACAACATGGAGGATTCTCAGATACGAAAATTTAAAGCTGAAGAAATTGCCAAAAAATTTTACGATTCTTCACCCGAAAAACATGAACCTTTTGTTACTAATAAAGACAAATGGCCTAAGCGGTATGAAGACTAGATTAATGTTTGTAGATTATCAATGAAATAAATTATAAAGAAATTTTAATTGATTTATTAGAATTATTCTTCAATCGACTGAGTCTCTTGATTCTTCGCTGTTCTAGATGTTCCTTGCATCATCATTCGTCCTGTTATTTACGTTTCAATTTGACCTGTGAAATACAGAATTATATGGTATTCGAAGTATTCAAAGTATCATCGTGGTAATTTATAGAATTATTAAATTAGATAGATGAGTAAATTAATCATTCAATTACTTTGTCTACTGATCGACCACGAATTGACTTGACAGTGTAATTCACAAAAAAAAATGTCCAACTTGAATCAAATTTGAGGATTATTTGTTGATGATAGCTAAAACTGTTGTTCTACTTCTGCCATGTCGCGATTGTCAACTTGCCAATGCCAATGTGATTGAGGCTACTGCTAAAATAATACTGAGAGCTTTGACAAAACTGTGGAAAAAGTGAAGTCCAAGTTCTTAAAATTCATCCTCATCTTCTTTTTTTGCCCTCAATACAAACAGCACGTACTTTTGCTTTATAATCAACACTTCTTGGAAAGTAATTTTCAAAAAATGGTTATCAACGAAAAGTTGTAACTAGGGTTGATGATAAAGAGTCTTTATTCCAAATCAAGAATAAAGCAGAATCACTACGAACAGCTTAAACCATAGTTAAACCATTTCAGTGTTATCCAATGGCAGAAACTTATGAAACATTCAACTTACATTATGAAAAGAAAATCATTCATGTAAGCACTTTGTAAACACGACCAAAATTCCAAGGAGAATGTAGAATACAACTTTTGAACATTTTTTTTCTCATTCTTGTTCACCAACTTCATAATAAACTAATTGCTGTGATTTCACAAAGTCTCGCGATTGAATGGTGAGTGTGAAGGTGCAATTAGCTTCAACATCATATTATTATTACGAGAACATGTATGCATGAAGTAACAATCAACACCTGTTATGATGTCGAAGACCAAGTAAGTAAACATTTGCTATAAGTTGTAAAGTGATTCATGATACATGTATCTTCACTAAGCGTATAAACATGAAATTTAACTTATAAACTATGCGAGACCAGGTGCAAATTGAAGATAAAAGACTGTGAAATGAGTTTATTCATGTTCAATAGTAAAATTAATACATTGGCTGATAAGAAACATGTCCCTGAGACTGTCTTTGTTGTTGTTGTAAATGAAATGAAGATTGACTGAATGGATCAATTAATTGTGAATTCAAGTCAGGAGTGGAAAAAGGATGCTGGGAAACAGGAGAAGGATAAGTAGCACTTGGTCCAAGGTCAGGGGGCATAAATTGTCCCTGTTGAGTGTACATTCTATGATTAAAAGGTGCATTTAGAGAAGGCATGGTCATTGATGATCTGATGAGAGGTGAAGGTGTAGTTAATTGACTGGGTGTTGGCGTTATTGGACTGGAAGGAGGTGCAGTATTTCGCCTTAATTTAAGTTTAACATGAGGTCCTGATTGACTAATAATGTGAACTGCTTCAGTATGAGTCATACCGACAGTAGATGCATTATTGATTTCGATTATTTCGTCACCGACAGAAAGCAACATGTAGGCAGGGACCATCAGGAGCAATTTTAAGTATAAAAAGAGGCATTCCATTGAACTCGGCACCTCCTCTAATTGAAAAACCGAACCCTCGAGGTCCACGGACCAATTCGACTGTGTAACAGTCAGAAGGAATAATCTTTAGTTTAAGTGAATGACCTGATTCTTTGATCATATTTACAATGTCAGGATGAGACATGCAAGTGATGTCAGTATCATTAACAGCAATGATTCGATCACGAATTCGTAATCTTTGACATCTGGCAGCTGGACTTCCATCAATTATTTTGCCGATGAGACACATTAGTCCACAGGAAATCATGACGAAGCCAAATCCTTCAGTTTCATCTCTTCTAAAATTACTTCAAATGCTTCAGCATATTTTCGTCGTCGAATTAATAATGAAACAGTTTTACCACATGAAGACATCAACTCAACAACTCTCAAATGTGATGTACCAAGGACAGTTACATCATTAATTGAAATGATTTCATCGCCAGATCTCAAAGTTCCATCAGAATGAGCGACACCGCCTAAAACAATTGATCCAACAGCAACATTACGTCCTTCTTCAGATCCACCGACAATTCTAAAACCAAAACCAGTTTCTGATCTATTTAATTGTACTGAATGATATTCATAGTCATCATCTTCACCATTGGTTTCATCGTTATGTTCTTCAGTGAAGCCATTTGTGTCTGAATTGTGACCAATTTGATTAGACAGAGAAGTTTGTTGTTTTAACTCTGAATGGCGTTGACTTAGTTGTTGAAAGTGTTCTAAGTTACGCTTGAATTCAGAAACAGAGGATGTTGCATTGATGTTGTCATTGATAGAGTTTGCACCATTTGTTGATTGATTTACATTGTTACCAGGAGAAACAGGATTAGGTAACAAAGGAGCCGATTTAGACGGATGTAAATCAGTTCTCTTTGCACCAGTCGTTCCATAAGCGGTAATCTGTGGATCTTTAGGATTTAGATTTTCATCGTAACGCATATTGGGAAGCAGAGGTTTGGGCGGTGCAGGTGGAGGTACAGGAGGATGGTTGATTGGACCATCAGTGATGAAGGATGTTTGTCTTTGATGAACTTGTTGCTGGGTATTTGTTTGTTGCAAGGCTGGAGTAGACATAAATGCCGGATAATAATTAACGGAAGCAGGACGTGGATATTGTGTCGGTTGTTGCGTGAATCCTCCTCCTCCTCCTGCTGTTGCTGATGATGATGGTGCGATGGTAGATGAATTTCCTCCGCCGGTCATCAGGCCGGATATTCCATGTTCAACAGGTGGATATGAATAACTCCAATCATTAAAATGTGGCACAGGAGTCGAAGCAGTCCGAGAGTGCATCATTAGAATTTCTTCTGAAGGCGTTTTACAATTGCGACCGACTAATTTTGTACTTGAATCTATATGATTTGCATCATAAGTTGATCGCATCATTGACGGATCATTCAATCCAAATGATCCTTGTGAGTATGAATTTCCATCACCACCAATAACTGGAAAGGAACCAGAGTGAGGTTGAAATATTACTGGTGTTTTTGACCTGAAGCGTTTTTTACGCTTAACTGTTATGTCAACTGTCATACCAATTGGACATTCTTTTAAAATTTCTACCACTTTAGAATGAGGATAAGAAGATAAATTGATTCCATTGATAGATACTAAAATGTCACCTTGACGTAAATTTCCACATCTTTCAGGATCAAGAATTTTTTTAACTTTTTGTCCTGCAGTTCCATCTGAAATGGTAAAACCAAATCCATTGTCACCCTTTTCAAGAGTTACAGTTTGATATTCATATTCAATTGATGAATCATCACCAGAACAACTAAGAGTTAATTCAGGTGGTAACTTGTAACCTCGTGCAAAGGTAAGTTTAACTCGATCACCAACAGCGAATGAGTTAAACAATCTACCAATTTCAGAGTGAGCTAATCCATTGATAGAAGAACCAGATACCGAGACTAAAACATCACCTGGTTGAATGACACCTGAATGATAAGCAGGGCCACCGATGATGATGTTTTTGACAACAACTAAACCACGATTTAATTCTAACAAGGTAAATCCAAAACCGTTAGCTCCTTTAACAAGTTCAATTTCATATGGTCGTTCATATTGAGTTCTCTTATTGATATGATCAATGTAATAAACTCCATATTGGGCATCAGTTATTTTTTCCCATCCATGAGGCAATGAGCTTGCATCGATAGCAGCAATGTTTGAGCGATTTCTTTTCCTTTTAGCAGCAAGTGAAGTAGCCGGTGTAGGTGGTTGAGATGAATGTAATGTATTATTATGACCATTGGTACCTGTTTGAGCACCTACTGAAGGATTTTCTAAACCACTTGATGTGATTAAATGTTGTGGGTGATTAGGGTCAAATAGTAGATGTCGATTTGATTGTTGATTCATATTTGCAACAGTAGGTGTTGGTGAATTGGACATAGGAAGTGGAGTTCCGTAGTAATGACCTGAAAATATTCCTGACTCGAGTAAAACACCAGACCTTTCCATCGCAAGGAAATCTTCACGTGAGA
>JASXTE010000334.1:0-55700 GCA_030280995.1 Hemileia vastatrix | reverse complement strand
TGAACTTCTTTTCGTCCAAAGCTGATGATTTCCCACTTTTCTCTGCCTTCTTCTTAGCCTTTTCCAAATTCATTTTCAGGGTTTCTTTTTCGATTTCATCACCTTTGTTCAACCAAACCTTGATTTGAAATTCAGTTCCATCTTCATTTTCATTACCTGGAGCCTGGAGACTTGAACCTTCTTCTAATTTCTCGACTTTCTTGTATTCTAAGACTACGGACCAAGAAGCCAAATTGTCTGGTAGATGAACTTCGAAAACTTCTGCTGAGACTTGAGAGGAATCTGAGTCGTGGAGTCTAAAAGTGGTATTCAAACCGACTCTACTTGGTCTCAGGAGCTGTCTCAACTTGTAGAAGAAAAGGAAAGCTGGAACGGTGGATTGAAGCGGAATAGAATCTTCCAAAGACACTTTAGTTGAAATCGATGGATCTGGTCTCACGACCAATTGATTCAAAGCAATACCTCTAGCTCTATCCAAAAGCTTCTCCATTCCCTCCGGGATCATAGAAGTTGAATAAGTTCCATCTCTAAACTTCGGATCGTCTAGACATGAAGACAAGAAGCTAGTGTTAGTCACTACACCTAGAATCGGTGTTGTTCTTAAAGCGAATAGAGTCTTTTCAATGCAACTTTCTCTATCTAAACTGTGGATTATCAACTTGCTTAACATTGGATCGAAGTGAATGGAAACCTGACTTGAGGTCTCGATCCCAGTATCTAATCTAAAACCAGGTTGGTTCTTGAATGGGAAATCTAAGAATCTAACTAGACCTGTCTTTGGAGAGAAATCAGTCCCTGGTTCTTCGGAACAGATTCTGAGCTCTATTGAATGTCCAAATGGTTTGGCGGATGAGATTTCGGGTAAAGTTGTAAGGTCTCCTCCAGCTGCTATGAAGACCTGAAGTGAAACTAGATCGATTCCCCAGACCATCTCAGTGACTGGGTGTTCGACCCTAGAGAACCAAGTGGCGGTAGAAAAGGTTGAACAAGATCAGCATTTAGAACCACTTTCTTTCCTCTCATTTTCAAACACCATTTTCACATCTCCCTACTCACTGCAATCTAGTATTGATTTCCAAAAAGAAGAATTCATCCTTCTTGGAATCAAAGATGAATTCCATCGTAGCAGCACCTTGATAGTTCAACAATTTCCCAATCTTGACTGCAGATTCATGCAATTTCCTTCTCAATTCATCTTTACCAAACAAAGCTGGAGATGGAGATTCTTCGATTACTTTTTGATGTCTTCTTTGAACAGAACATTCTCTTTCACCGAAAGAAATGACATTTCCATGAGAATCTCCAAAGATTTGAACTTCGATGTGTTTCCCACCTGCTACGTAACGTTCTAATAGTAAGACTGGAGATGCAAAGGATCGAATTGATTCTGATCTTGCTCTTTCGAGTTCTGATCGGAGACTGTTTGAGAAGAAGAGTGGAAAGGTGTGGGGCGAGATTAGAGCTTCAGATGTCGAAGAGAGAGAATCTCAATCTCTCACTTCCTCTCTACCCTGAGCCATCTTCCGCCCTTTTCTACTCACTTTTTCTCTTCCCAAACGATTCTCATCCCTCTACCACCTCCACCGGCACTAGCCTTGATCATGATTGGGAAACCGACGTTGATACCTTCTTTATAAAGATTGTCAATCTCTTGATCTTTCTCACCGTTTCCTTCATAACCAGGGACCAAAGGAGCTTCCTTTCCCATTCTACTTCTCAACAATCTCTTTGAACTAGACTTGTCTCCCATTTCCCTCATGACTGTACCGTTTGGACCCAAGAATTTCAACTTTTCTCCATTGTCACTCCAAGGTAAGGAAGTGTTGGCCACTGCGTCTGCAAAGTCTGGATTCTCTGAAAGATAACCATAGCCAGGATGTAGAGCATCGCAATGATTATCCAAAGCTACTTTGATTAAGAGGTTTGGATTCATGTAAGGATTCAAGCCTGGTTGACCGTCTTGTTGAATGGGATTGATTGGACCTAGAGAGACGGAAAGAGTTGAAGATTTGACATGAGGGGAATAAGCATCTGGAGAAGCATAGACTGAAACTGTCTCAATTGAAAGTTGATTGCAAGTTTGGATGATTCTGGCTGCAATTTCTCCACGATTGGCGATTAGAAGTCGCCTGATTGGGCTTGGAACTTTGCTTGGAGAAGTAGGACAAAGATAGAGCGGCTTCGAGTTGCAGGGCGTGGGTAACGCAGAACGAGGATTGGACATTGTCGTTGAAGATGGATAGGAGAAGAGTTAGGAAGTGTTCATGGAAGTAAGAGAAGGAAGAGAAGTTGGTTTTGCGATAAGGAAAAGAGTGAAGCCGTATCCGACTATCAATTTAGTTCGCAATGCTATCTTCTTCTCTCTCTCCTCTTTCCAAACAAGAGACAATTCTATTCATTTGAGTCTTTTTCTTCTTGTCCATCTCTCTAACTCTCCTCCCCACCCTCTCGATTCAAGATGACTTCTTCGAGCAGTTCCACACCTCCTCTCACTCATCCAGCTCTATCCTATCCTCCAATCTCGATTCCACAACTCATCCAAACCGAAGAAACAAGATCAAACAGAGAAGCAAACCTTTCTCTCATTTCAGAACTCAGATCTCGTTCATCGGAACAATGCAATCAAGGTTCAGCCAAAGCTCAAAACTTACATCTTTCAAGAGGAATGCTTCTGGCTAGGGATAGAATTGCTCTACTACTAGATCAAGATTCTCCCTTTATGGAACTCTGTACCTTCGCAGGTTGGGATCAAGACGATTCAACCCCTTGTGGTTCAGCTGTGGCTGGAATTGGTTTGGTGGAAGGTGTATTGTGTCTTGTTTCGGCTAATATCCCTACCCTTCAGGGTGGAGCTGCAAATGAAATGGGGGTTGCAAAAGGTGAAAGATTGGGTCAGATCGCATGGGAGAATCGATTGCCTGTCATCAATCTAGTGTGAGTAGGGAATAGATAAGGTTGGAAGTGGTGGGAGCTGAACAGAGCTGTGGAGCTCTCAACGTAAATGCTCTGGACGCTCTGGTCTACAGAAGCTCTAATGATTATTTTTAAAAAGATCAAGAAAGCAAAAGCATTCAATAATTATGGAAGACGTCTCTTCGCAACTGCCTTCTGGCTTCTTGTCCTAAATCTTGGGCTCATCTCTCGTCTCCCGCTTCTTCTCTCTAATCGCACTAGTCAAACCGCAGGTGCCAATCTCACTCAACAATTCAGAGTGTTCCACAAAGGAGGTGCAAGTTTCAGGAATCTGGCTAGGAGAAGTTTGGCTGGAATTCCAACGTGAGTCTTCGAAGTCGAATGTATCTTCATTAGCGTTTTACTGACTATCGACTTTTGTCTCTCGACTCTTCCTTCTCATTCCATCAGATGTTCGGTGGTGATGGGTAGTAGTACTGCTGGAGGGGCTTGTGAGTTCCTGTCTGTGAACGTCTCTCTTTCAATCATATCATTTCACTTGTCTTGCTGACCTCCGATTCTCTTTCCCACTCTCACCTCTTCCAGACACTCCCGGAATGTCAGATTACACCATTCTAGTAAAACAACAAGCACAAGTCTTTCTAGGAGGTCCACCTCTAGTAAAGATGGCCACTGGAGAAATCTCGACTGCCGAAGCTTTAGGAGGAGCAGAGATGCATTCCAAAATCAGTGGAGTCTCTGATCAATTGGCAGAAGATGAATTCGATGCCATTGTTGGAGCTAGAGAATGGGTGGCTTCTTTGAACTGGAAGGAGAGTTATACAAATGTCAAATTGAGACAACAATTGTTAAATAATGGGATTGGAATGAAAAGAGAAGTAGAATTCAAACCGGTCGTTAAGATGGATACTCTTCTGGATGTAGCTAAGGCTGATATTAGGAAACCTTGGGATATCATGGAGCTGGTCGCTAGGATTGTCGATGGAAGTCGATTCATGCCTTTCAAAACGGTGAGCATAGAAGATGGTGTTTCATCGAGAAGAGCTTCCGAAACTGAGATTCTTCGTCTTCGTTTCTTCTCTCACTTCTTTTCCAATCTTTAGCTCTATGGTGGTAATCTGGTGTGTGGATGGGGATACATCGCTAATCATCCAGTCGGAATTATCGGTAACAACTCGGTGCTTTTCCCTCAAGAAGCCAACAAGGCGACTCAATTCATCAGACTTTGCAACACCAGAAAAGTTCCAATCGTCTTCCTACACAACATCTCGGGTGAGTATCTGTACTCCACTGTACTCGATAATATCTGATACTCGAGTATTGACCTTATGTGCAACACTTCTTCGCTCTCCAAAATCAGGATTCATCGTCGGAGCCAAATACGAAGAGGCGGGAATCATCAAAGCAGGAGCAATGATGATCAACGCAGTCTCCAATTCTGCAGTTCCCCATCTCTCAATCATCGCAGGAAGTAGTTATGGTGCTGGAAACTACGCTATGGTTGGTCGTGCTTACGACCCTAGATTCCTCTTCTCTTGGCCTCAAAGTAGGTGTAGTGTCATGGGAGCCGATGCTCTAGCTGGTGTCATGGATCTCGTGGCAAGAGATGCTGCACAGAGAAGTGGAAAGAAAATCAATGTGAGTCTTTGATTTCGAGACGAGAAAGCGAAGTTTCAAGAGATTCAGGCTCTCACGTTTGTCTCTTTTTCGTCTCTCCCTCTGAACTTACAGGAAGAGAAGCAGCAAGGAATGATGGAAATGTTCAAGATGGGAGTGGAGAATCAGAGTGACAGTTACTATACAAGTAGTAGAATGCTAGACGATGGAATCATCGATGTGAGTACGATTTGCTAGTCAGAAGCGACGCAAAGCTTTTTGTCCTTTTTGTCTGACTCGAATGCTGTCGTCTCCATCTTCTCTTTGCAGCCTCGTGATACGCGAAACGTTCTCGCTTTCTGTCTTGAAATCATCAACCAAGATGCTATCGAGGGGAATGCAGGATTCGGAGGAGTTTCTCGAATGTAAATGTCTGGAAAGTAATTCGTTTTGCATGCTTCTATTAGATTCGGATGAACTGAAAGCTTGTTCGAACTCTCGAAATTGAAACGATTTATGCTCGAATGAACGATAAGACATGTTTCTATCTGTCGATATGCTTCTGGGACTGCACGATGAGAACAGGCGACTAGGAAGAAAAGAAGATTCTTCACTTCCCATTCTTTTATTGACGAATTTGACACAAATGAAAAGTTGATGATGGCAGACGCTCTCTCAAAGAATTCACACGAAGAAGAATTGAAAGAGAGCATTCTGATCTTGAATTTAAATGATTCGAATGCAGAAAAAATCGTCCTTCACCCTTCAAGCTTTCCTTCACCCTTCGAATTCCTCCCTTTCCTCCCGTCTTTCCCTAATAAGTGAACCGAGGATCGATTTCTTTGAGATTTGGTGCTCGGCTAAGCAATGCTTCCATGTAAGCTCTGAAATGACCAGGGGTTTGCGTTGAATCGATGACTGATGGCTCAGATCCTCCTGATGATGGTTTGCGCTCGTAATTCTTGAGCTTCTTCAGTTGGGGGTATCTAAAGTGAGAGAGAAGTTCCATAACTTCAAGGCCAATCCAACAAAGAGACATTCCTTCTAGATTGGGAAAGCATAAGCCCTTCTCAATCTCCTGCAGACTGATCTCGTCCTTTTGACACTTCACTGAACGAAGGTCAAGACTGGTCAAAAATTGACAGATAGACTTCATCATGAATAAGAGAGGACTGAGCTTCATGCCATCTAAATTGCTCAATGACAGCTTGGAGAGATTGTTCATGATGTATGATTTAGACCTGAAAAGAATAAAGAAGAAGGGGAATGAATTGAGGTTGAGGCTCTTGAGATTGTGGAAGTGAATTGGCTCTAATGCATCTGAGTTGGAAGAAGTCGGTGAATCTGATTTGGAGTTGCTGTCTAATGAAATTGATTCAAGTGCGGTAGAGTTGAACTTGAAAAGGGAGTCGAGACCTTCTACGCTGGTGGAATCTCCAAGGAAGCTTGATTGATTTTCTGCAGCTCTAACTTTGGAATCTTTACCAATAAAATGAGGAGCAGAAACTGTGATTGACTTTAGTCTTTGGACCTTGGCTTCCTTGAAAAAGTCCAACATCATGAAATCCTCTTCCACCCACAGCATCTCTAGATTTGAGAAAGTAACATTATTGATTGGTTTGACTGGTTTGAATTCAGAAGCGTCTCTGACACCAAAGTAAAAGGAACTGAGAAAAGAACTAGGCAGCGCTTGATGATGAAAGAGATGCTGGATGAGATCTCCAGAGGACCTGCCAATATGCAGTCGTTGTAACTTTCCAAATCTGAAGTCCTTGATCAGGTCATCAAGCCTTGGTGAAGAACGAAAGACTGTCAACGATTCCAGAGCATCAAAAGAGATTAACATGTTGGATGCCTCTTGATTTGTTAAGTCTTGAGGGGAGGCCTCATCGGGTCGAAAATAGTCCTCTAATCTCAACGTTTTCAAAGTCGAACTGCAGCATTGTAGAAGAGGAAGAAACCCTTGGAGAGTCTCTGAGCCGTGAATGTCAGCTGCATTGATAGTGAGGGACTCGATGTTGGGAAGGGTTGAGGTTCCAAATAAGTCGTAGCCAAAGAGATAAACTCCAGAAAGTTCCAGGGATTTCAGCGCTGGCAAAGATACTTGAGGGGAGAGAGCTGCTCTTGATGGTCCATCTAGATGTAAATCTTTAAGCACCAGGGATTTCAGACCCATGTTTGACTTCAGAATCTCGATGAGTGTCTTCGTGGGAAGCTTTGGGAGCGAAGGGGGATCATCAAACACAAGATCAATCTCCAGAGACTCTAGCTCCGTTCCTATCCATTTCAGAAGAGACTTTGACTCCCAGTCAACTTCTAGACACATGAGAACCAGCTTGAGCGATTTGATATGAGAAGGCCCTGGATCCTGTGGAAAGACTAACCGTTTGGTAGTTGACTCTTCATCATCGTAATAGCGAAACTTGAGGGAATTAAGCTTTGGACATCTCACTAGCAGTTGTAAAATTGATTGCAGAGGATATCCTGCCCCAATGTCCAATTCGAGCTCTTCTAGAGTAGAACTAGACTTCTGAATCTCTTCGAAAACCTTCTCAGAAGCCTTAATTTGAGCTTGCGTCTCCTCCAAGGAGAGATCTTCTTCTTCCAAATTGAGCAAAGAGTCTGTCGTGAGACAGAGCTGAGTGAGCCCCTTCCCAGTGAAGTCGACTACTCTCTGCAGTAGTAGCTGACAATCTTGAGGTCTGAAATGGACTGGATCATGCATCGTAACGGCATAGATCACCTGCAGCTTCTTTCCTCCTTCACCTCCCGAAGAAAGAGAGATAGGAAATGGCATCTCAAAGACTATTTCCCTCAGATTGTCCATCATTGAATCTAGCTCCCAGACACCTCGAAGAATTGCTTCGCCGAATGCCGCCCAGTTCTTGCTATCGAATTCATCATTGACCTTGATTCGAAGCCTCTTCAGATTCCCTCTGGTGGCCAAGGAGATTGCAGTGATCAGTGAGATGTACCTGAAAGAGGTGGCTTGCATAAGAGAATCAAAATCTATGATGGATAACTTCGAAGTATCGACTGCATCTTGAAAGCTCTGCCAGAAGCAGGTCAGGTTGAGATGGATTTCGTTATTTGGATGAGTCGAGAGAAGAGCCAAACGATGGATGATTCTGATGGTTTGTAGTTCCGTCAATGGTCGGTCTAACTTGGTGAGATCGATGACTCGATTCAAAATGGAATCTCTTTGAATCTGCAATCTCCAACCATGACTAACTCCAGCCAAAAGAGTGAGCTCAGGAGTAGAGAGATTTGAAAAGATGTAGGATAGAAGAAAAGGATTGATGAGATTGACTGGATCGACCATTTGCTGCGATAATGGAGGATGGCTGGTGAGTTCGTGAGCTGAGTTTTTTTGCTATCGTTCTTGAGGAAAAGGAGAAGAATCGAAGACGAATCGAAGAAGAAGTAGGAAAGGGAGTGAGGGGAAGAGAGTGAAGAAGGAAACTGACTTCTTCTCCTCAACATCAACAGCAAAATGGCAGCCGTAAAGAGCAAAGTGTCTAATCTGACCAAAGTGATTACAAACCTCGAGAATGGATTAGGATCAACATCTTTGCCCTCGCTCAAATCTATCCAGCTCCAAATCAAGGAGAGGAATTCATCTCCGTCTTTGAGGTGAGCCTACTTGCCTTCATCGAGAATCCTTTCAAGATCTCTAACTTCTTTGCTTCCCATCAATTGTTTCCGATTCTGCTCCCATTTCTATTCAGAGCCTTCAAGAAGCAGGTTCTACCTCGATTGGCATTCTCTAATCCTCAGCTCGAAATCAAAGTCAATCATCTCAGAACTCTACCTTCCAAATCAAAGAGAGTCAAAATGTCAGAGGAGGAAAGGACAAAGATCTCTCAGGAAGTAGAGAATCAAGGTTCGGAGTCGTTGGTAGCTGAATTTCGTGAGTAGAGAGGAAAAGGAAGATGAAGCAAGAGTGGGAAGATAAGAAAGCAAGAATCTGAGAAGCTGGAGAAGCTTTGAATGTATGCCAGCA
Organism: Hemileia vastatrix; assembly: GCA_030280995.1. Taxonomy (NCBI): domain Eukaryota; kingdom Fungi; phylum Basidiomycota; class Pucciniomycetes; order Pucciniales; family Zaghouaniaceae; genus Hemileia; species Hemileia vastatrix. Next base: position 47,188 of record JASXTE010000334.1, on the reverse strand, counting down.
TCAGAGTTGGAATAGTAGACTTATCCTGTAGTATCCTTTTTCTTTTTACCTTGTTATTTCGTCAGACAATATGCCAACCCGAACGATACCATTGACAGGCCAATCTGTCTCTGGGCTTGCAAAGGAACTCTTGGACCTCTCTCATCAAGGCTCTACCTCTGCTTCCTCTAAGTCTTCCTCAGAAAAGACTGAAGAAGAGAAGACCATAATCCTAGAAAAGGTAGCAGAATCGCAAGGTGCTAGTCAAGCTCAGCTTTGAACGCAAATCTCTGAAAGACTTCTTCCCAATTCTCACACTCTCAAAAATCAAGACAGCTATCTTTGTAAAAATACAGACGTCGATGTAATACTATAATACAACTTGCAACCGAACCCAATCACTATGACATCTATCTTCCCCAGCTTTTCTCTTTCTCTTTCCTTTCTCTACCAATTTCAGCCAAAGATTGAGAAATCCTCTTCGAAGCTTCCTTGATCGTCTCGACATTTTTCTCTCCTCCAAGTTCGACTCTTTTCCACCAATTTGAAGGAGAAGTGAATCTATCCGGATGATACAATCTCAAACACAATCTGTGTAATTCAGATCCTTCCTCTTTGGAACAATTCGAGAAGAGAAACTCTTCGATCGAAGACTTTGACAGCGACAGAGGTTTGGTAGAAGTAGCAGGTAAAGTTGGCCAAGGAAGGTCTGAGAAATAGATTGGCTTTGATGAAGAATCTTCTCTTAGCTCTTTCCATCTTTGATGGAATTGTGCCCTAGCTTTGACGAGTGATTCCGTCTCGATTTTCTTGGCTTCTACTTCTCTTTTCTTCTTTTTAGAAGCTCTTCTTTCCTCTTTTCTCTTCGCTTCTTTCGCTTTGGCTTTTTCCTGAGCTGCTTTGGCTTTCTCCATTTCTTCAATCTCCTTTCCATGAGTTCGTTTCCACATTCCCTCTGTGAAGTGTGAGACGGAGAGAAGATCAGGTCGGAGAGAAGATCAGGTCAGACGTTAGAGAAGCAGCAATCAGGCAAATTCGGCTCAATGGACAGAACTTTCTCGAGGATTCTGAGCAAAACTTACCTCGGATAGCTTCAGCATATTCTTCCTCTTCCATTTCCTCCAGTCTCACCGGAGCTGGTCCTTTTCTCCACCTTCTGGGCACAGTCTCGTCAAATTCTTTCTCTTTATCCTTTCTAGAGAAGTGTCTTTGCATTTCGTCTTCCCAAGCTAGGTCATCTTCATCCACATCGTTCAGACCGCCTGGAAATCTAGAGGCGAATTCATTTCCGTGGTCGTAGAAATCTTCAGATGCTAGATGGTTCAACTTCGCTTTCCATTCCCTCTCTTCCTTTTGTCTGGCTTCTTCTCGTTCGGCTCTTAGAAGGTCATCTCCAAAGATTGGATTCGGGATCCTGGAAGATGATGAGGCTGAATAAGAGTGGGAAGGTGAAGGTCTGCTTTGATGCTTGGATCTTTTGGATGACGAAGGAGCGGAAGGATCATCGTCTCGATGCTTCCGTCGTCGCTTTTTTGATGAATCCTTTCGGCTTTCTTTTGAGCTATGAAGACCATCATCATCATCAGAGTGTTGCATTTGATGAGATTGATCTGGTTTTGATTGAAGGTTGTGGGTTTGGGTGGGCAAGAAGCAAGGACTAAGGAGCAAGAAGCAAAAAAGATTAAGAGAACTCTCACTTCTCCAGCAACATCAACATCAGTTCCAGGCCCTCTTGCAAGTAGAACATCTGGAAAATGACTCGTAAGTGTCACAAATAGCAAGACAATGTTCAAGTTAGTCTCTCTCTATGGGCTGTAGGCTCATACAAGCAAATCGGTCTCTCTCTCTCTTTCTACTTCTCCGCATCTTCTATCCATCTTCAAATCTACTCAAACCCTTCTAATTCTCCGTTTTTTAGGAGGTAATCAGCGTGAAAATGACCGTGCCAAGGCCCAAAAGAAGTTAGCTGCAGCTAGCAAGCCCAAGGTTAGCGGTAGTTCTCTCGCTGCGAAGAAGTTGGCAGATGCTCAGGCTATCCAGGAGAAGGAATTGGTGAGTCTCGCACGCTCAGAGAAAGAGGATTGATGAGAAGAAGTGATGTGGATGAAAGCAGTTTCTATCATTTACAGTTCGGATACTGCTGCTCTCGAGAGCGAGAGGTGTAGAATAAAGAATCGTTGGTCGAGCAAAGCAGCAGGTCCTTATGAATGAATCTCTCTTCCGTTCTCACTCCCTTTCCTCTCTCTCCTCTTAATCAGGCAAAGAAGCAACGTGAAGAAGCGATAGCGCGAGGGGAAACGGTGCCCGATCCGAAAAAGAAGGGTAAAGATGCCAAAAAGTAGCATGTTCGTTTTGTCCTTCTTCGTCAAGCTTCTCTCTCTTGATCTCTAATTCTTTCGCTTCTCTTCGATCTCATTCTAAAGGCGGCCCATTCAATTATATCAGTCATCCAGTATCTGTGTAACAGTCTCTCCATAGTAAACTAATATCGAAACCATCACCATTACTCCAAGGCAAACAAACGCTGCTTTGCATCCCAGTCCAACAGTCCAACAAGCAGCAATATCAAAACTAGAGCCAAGTCAATTCGGTTTCGCCTGCTTGGGCACAGAAAATCTTCTTTCTTTCTGGAATCTCGTTTCGTTTCGTCTCGTTGCGTTTCGTTTTGTTCCGCTCCTTCGCTCTTCATCCGTCGCATTCTAGTACTTCTTTCTTCTCATTTCTCTGCGGAATCCTGTGCGATTGCAAACATTTCATTTAACAATCCATGAAGAAGACTTTTCGTTTGTCATTTGACTTGAAAGATGAAAGACTGGTGAAGGTGAGCCTCACGCTTCAAAGTCGAATCTGAGACATTTTTTTCGAGCGGCATGCCAGTCCAACGTCCAACCCTCTCGAGGACGCTTCTCTCTTCTCAACATTCCGATCCAATGTACATTCTTAACTCCAGATCCTTAGATCCGAAACAAACATAAAAGGAGGGGAGGTCAGAGTCGATTTTTCTTTTCCCCCATCCTTTCAACTTCTCACACTTTGCTCTATAGCCAAGTCAAAACTTCCAATCCGCCAGTCTCAAGACTTCCTTCTTTGCAAACCTTTCAATCTCTTTCATCACAATCAACAATGGATCCTCAAGTATTCTTGCCTTGCGTCGTCGCAGTCGGTGGATTGGTTCTCAACTCTGGGAATCCATTCGTCGAAGCACCCAAAGTCTCTTTCTCTCCATCCAGAGTCTGGGAAGTCGCAACTTCTTCACCTTCAACTGCTGGTGTTGCTCATGTTGCTATTGGGATGGGATGTTTAGGTGAGTCTTGATGTGGATGGATAGATAATGGATGGATGGATGGGTGGGATGTTGTTGTTGATGTTTGGTCGTCGAGATTGGAATGCAAAGCGGATGCTCAACCAACAAACATCCAAACATCTCTTCTCTTCTCAAACATATTCTTATTTCAATTACTTTCATGTAGAATTGTTATCAATCTTCAACATCGTTTTTTCAGCCTTCTTCCTCTTCTTCTTCTACTTTGCCTGCATCTGCGTCTACGTCGACGATCCTTCATTGCCATCCGAGCAAGGCATCGATGCCATCCAGGAATGCGAATCCTCTTCTACTATCGATAATTCTACTGCTTGTTCTAATGACATCGTCGTCGTCTGTCCTATCGTTGACCTCGAGGAACAATGCACTCAAGCCTCCATCGCTTCACTTCAGAAGTTGGTCAGCGCTCTAGAGACCACCACTTCTTCACCTTCATCTATCGAAACTTCAGATGAGAAGGTCACTGCCACTGTCTACATTCTTTCGATCCTCATTTGGGGGCCAAAGGTCGACGGAGCTGCTGCCCTCGCTCATGACAAAGCAGCCATGGCCAGTCAACTCAAGGAGAGAAAGCAACAAGAAGCAAAGGAGCTCAAGGAAGTGGAAGTGAGAATGGGAATCGAATGGAACATGGAAATGATCATGGATATTGATATCGAGGAGGAAATCGAAGCTGAAGTAGAAGAAATGACAATCGATTCAGACCAAGAGATGATCATGGATCTCAACATCGAAAAGGAAATGGCTGAAGCCGAAGAAGAAACGGAAGTGAGATTCGAGCCAGACATGGAAATGCTCATGGATATCGATATTCAAGAGGAAATGGATCAAGCTGAAGAGAAATGGAACGTCGATTCCGATACAGAGATGATCATGGATATCGACTTAGAAAATGAGATTGCTCAAGTCGAAGAAAAAGTGGAAATGAGAATCGATTCAAATATGGCAATGATCATGGACGTCGATATCGAACAAGAGATCGTTCAAGCCACCTTCAAGAGACCTTCAAACAAGCTCGAAAGAAAAGACAGTGGAACGTACGTAGAAATGATCATGGACGTCGACATCGAAAAGGAGATCGCCCAAGCCTCTCTCGAGAGAGCTTCAGACAGTGGGATCGTCTGCGACTTGGTCGAGATCCCACAAACTTCAAAGGTTCAACGTACTACTTCTTCGCTTTCGATAAGAGATCCGCTGTTCTTTGCAAAAGGTCTAGCTAGATTCGCTGCTCTCGAGAGCAGAGAGCCTCTAGCTTCCGTCAGAGACTTCCTGTCAATCGCTGTAAAAGAAGCTCGTGCGACTGCGATCAGGACATCTCGTCTGGCTGCAATCAGAGAAGCTCGTTCGGCTCTATCTATGGAAAGAGTCAGATAGATCGACGGTTCTAGTGTCGACAAGGTGAAAGGATGATCACAGACGGTCGCTGTATCCGTAGGAGTCTGGTGAAGAGATAGGATCCAAGAAAAGTCGTAGGACAGGACTTAGAGAACATTTGGAGAAATAGAGGGAGACAACAAGGAACGATCGGAAATGTCGATGGGGAAGCGAGTCAACGATGGCATCTTTTCTTCTGTCTCGACGAAAAAGGATGCAGAAAGGAAAGGACGAGGTCAAGCGGAGGAAAAGTCTACTCGTGGTTCAAGGTTTCGAACAGGGAAAGAGTTCCGAGGATGGAAAAAGGAAAAGAAGAAAAGAGAAGAAATGGGAAAAAAAGGAAGGAAATGAAGCAGAGGGTCTCTGCTCGGTCTCTAACAAGAGAAACGAGCAGAAGATGCCTCGGGGTACTTTCGAGCTATTGGTTCCCCTCACTTTATGAACCTCTAGCTCATTTCGTCTCCTCATCTTCATACACACCTTTCTCGAGGTTGGGTGAGGTGACGAAAGATGGAAGTGCCTCTCAAAGGTTCGCTCGTCTCTGACTTCGACTATCTTCATCAATCAACATCACTCACTCTTCGAAGATGGTCGAAGTCTGGACTTGCATCGCTATTACCACAACCACCTGGGAGATGCAGTTCCAAAAAGTCTGAGCTCGCATCGTTATTACCATAACCACCTGGGAGATGCAGCTCCACAAAGAGACCGAAGAGTCTTCTCTCACAAACTTGAGAAGGCTTGGGAAAACAGCTTACTTACTCTGTAATTGGGACGGGTTTGAAACGCTCTATAGAGAGCGTTCCCGTTTGCCCCCTAAGAAAACGTCGAGCGACGCTCGATGTTCAGAGTACTTCATTTCCTTCTTCCTTCTTCTCTTCTTCTTCTCTGTTACCCTTTTTCTTCCTCTCAAAATCTTGAACTTCTAGGAATCTTGGACTACGGGGACTCACCCTTCTACACGCTTCTACCTTCCCTCATGTGTGTTCTTCTTTCGAAAGACTCAAGTTCAAGCGACACATCGGAAAGCTTCAATCTTTCATCTTCTGATTGGATCGTTCAAAATTCCTTCCTCCAGTGGTGGAATCTACTTCCACTTTTCTTCAATGCTCCTGCTCAAAAAGTCTCGTTTGTCCAGCTCGAAGTCTCTTGTCCTTCCATTCGAGCTCGTCCATACGTCTCGTCTCGGATCGACTTCGCTCTTTCTTATCACTTCTTTCCACGGATTTCCTTCCCTTCTCATCATCTTGCTGTTTCACTTGGATTGTCCTATTTTCTTCGATGGTCTCTTCTGCTGCTGCTTTGCTTCATTTCACTTTTACCTCTTTCATGAGTTTTGTCATCTTTATCTCTTTTTTTGGAATCCGATCTTATCACTTTCTCGTCTTGCGACTGTTGTACATGTTTTTTTCTGCATGGCAAATTCCTTCTGACTAGTCTACGATCACGATGGTGAAAGAGACCTGGCTACGGAGAGCCTTTCGTGCAAAATGTCTCCAACGCTCAAAAGCAACTTTGAAAAAGACTTCTAGGCCTACGCCTTGCATCAAAGAACTAATCTGGAAACCCTCTCTTGAGAGCTGTAAAAGCTCTTTTTGACGGATCAGGTTCCACCCAAGAGTACAATTGACATTGTCATAGAAGTGTTTTGAACTGCTGCTCAGCTGGGGGAGAATCGAGCCGTCACACTTCAACACCCCTAGTGTCGATGCTGCAATCTACTTTGAGCGTATGAGACTCAATCAGCGTGAAAATGACCGTGCCAAGGCCCAAAAGAAGTTAGCTGCAGCTAGCAAGCCCAAGGTTAGCGGTAGTTCTCTCGCTGCGAAGAAGTTGGCAGATGCTCAGGCTATCCAGGAGAAGGAATTGGTGAGTCTCGCACGCTCAGAGAAAGAGGATTGATGAGAAGAAGTGATGTGGATGAAAGCAGTTTCTATCATTTACAGTTCGGATACTGCTGCTCTCGAGAGCGAGAGGTGTAGAATAAAGAATCGTTGGTCGAGCAAAGCAACAGGTCCTTATGAATGAACGAATGAATCTCTCTTCCGTTCTCACCTCCCCTTATCTCGAACCGCTTTGAGCCGGCTGACAACCATTCTCGCAACTTCTAAATCAAGCTGACGAAAAAAAAAATGCAGCACACTTTGGTTTCCAAGAAGCTTTGTGTTTCGATACTACACAGCAATCCGAACAACAAGTAAGGACGAGAGACGAGTGAAGAGAATAAAGGCTTAAGGAAAATGAGAATTAGAGATGATCGATGAAACTTGAAAGATAGGAACAGGGCTGATAAATCAGCATTCGTCGACTTCCTTCTCTTGTTCATTCCCGCAAGAGACACCAGCTCCGAGGACCTCGTTGTGTCCAGGATCAGATCCAGTGTAAGAGGCTGGAGAGATACCACCTTCTGCGTCATCTTCTCCCATAGACTCCATGTGATTACCAAAGTCGGTGGAGAATTGGCTCAAGACGTCGTCAGATGGGAAGTCGCCACCATTTGGGTCCTTGGTAGGATTGATCCAGTAATCGCAGTCACTACCAGGGTCGACGTAGCTGTAAGTGTCACCGTTCTGTAGAGGCGAAGGGAAGAAGCGAGACGTGAGAAGACTCGCTTTGACTTGAGTTAAAAACTGGAGGCAGATCACTTACCTCGCAGTTACGTTTTCTTCCTCCAGGACCTGGCAGAGTAGCCGAGGTTGAGAACCTTCCGATACCCTGAGAAATGAGCGATGAAGCGCCTCTGGCAAATCTCATAACATAAGGTGCAGCAGCAGCCCACTGTAGATTGAAGGAAAGAGAGCACGCAGAGAAGAATGGACTTGGTGTGAGCTGATTATCGAGGCTTCGAGCGAGCGGACGTCTCCTTCGAGCCGTCATTCCCAGCGGGTTTCGACTCACGGCATCAGCCAAGGCAGTGGAACCTCTAATAGCAGCATATGCGAAGTCTAAGCTCTTGATCTGAGAGCAAATCAGTGGAAAAAGAAAAACAGCAGAAAAGAAATGGATCGACTCAGCGGCGCTCAAGTGAAAGCTTTCGAACCTTTGCTCGAATTGATCAGTAGACTCACGAAGATTCCACCAGCAACAGGAATAGCGGCCTGAACAACAGAAGGTTTGTCAAACGCGCAAGAGATGGAAGAAGGGAGATGTCTTGTAAGAGGGCGAGCAAAACAAAAGTTGTCGACAGCCTCAACGTCACTCGCTCTCCACCAGTCGACCTTCTACGGGTGAACTTACTGCCTTCAGAATATAGACCGCCCACGAATTATCTAACACGTCAGTCCAATCTCTTGATACTACTCCGTTGTCTAGTTGTTGTTTGAGATGGTGAGCAGGAGTCGAAACTGCGGTTTCCTTGTGGATGAACGAAACGATGTGTCTTTTGTGACCGGTTTCAGTATGATGAGCAAGCAAACCTCCTTCATAAGAACAGTATTCCAATCCAGAAGAGACAGTGAGACAGTTTCCGATGTTGTTGAATTTGTAGGCTCTGATTGGCTTGATGCCCTTTGCAGAACGAGGAACCTTGGTGATTATCGAAGAAGATACATGATCCGCAAAACTAGAAATAAGGAGAAAAATAAGAACAAGTTTTTCGATCGCTCTGAACAACATTGCGTTTCTTGATTGTCTTGATCTTGAGGTTGATAAGGAGGTGGTGGCTGAAAAGGAGACTCTGGAACGGATAGAGGTGAAGAAGAGGTTCGAGGTGACTCCGGCTCTTGAGGAACTTTGGAATACACTTTGAAGAGTAAGGAATGGGAGAGTGGAAAGGAAAGGGGAAAGGAGGAATGAGGAAGGGAAGACAGTCGAAGAATCATCGCGCTTTTATGGTAAGTCTTCGCTCGATTTCACACTTGCAGGAATGCTCTTGAGAAAGGCTGAGATCTCACCACCATTTCCCTTGGACCACATGATCCTATGTAAGGACAGAATTTCTGATTGAATTCCAGGGGATTTTGCCAAAGTTTACGAACGAACCCTAGGAGAGAGCGAGTGGTGACGTAGACTTCTCCCTCTTTTGCCGCTTTGTGAGCCTGCGGTCAGGCTTCTTCCCCGTCGGTTTGCACAGATTTGAATCTCAATCCAATCAAAACTTTGAACCGAATCATAGGGACCTGAACTTTGATGGCGAGGGTCTGCGAATCTGGCGCGTCTCCTCGTGGGTAAGATTCAGCCCAATTCAATTTATCGCGAAGCCTTTGATCACGTCGACACCGATTCTCAACGCACTTCACTCCCAGGTGAAATTCCAGCACTTGGCGACTACGTGCCTACTTACGCGAGAAGCAACATCATAGGGTCGTTCGGGTCTTTCTCGGAACAGAGAAAGCAGGACTGGAGAGAAAAGCGACGACCTTCTCTCAAATTCTCCGCTACTTCGATCTGTGGTACACGACATTCGATAGCGACGTTCCGTTCATCCATCTTTCCTGCGAAGCTGTTGCTCTGACTGATTAGAATGTTGTCAGCAAAAGAACGTTCTTCAATGTACTCGCTCACGTCACAAATTACTCTGACCTACAATCACCACGATCGTTTGCAACCTAAGTGGATCGACAAGAGACAAGACAAAATTTTGAGGGCTATCTAGGGTAAAGCAAGGGAATTAATTACAGAGTAAAGAGCAAAAATGGAAAGGAAAAGCGTCGGAACAAAGGGAAAGACGAACGAAAGAGATGTCATTGAGAGAATCGGAATCGAAGAGTTGAGCCATGGCGGACAAATCGACAGGAGTTGAGAGAGAGAGTAGAAGCAATTTGAAGAAACTGAAGAGTGAATTTGAATAATGAGCGAAAGAGACTTGACCTAACTTCTCTCTTCTTCTTCTTTTTAGCTTCCCAAATTCCTCGTTCGACTCATCTGATTTACTCGACTAGACTCTTCAACTTGTGAGAAAGTGAAAAGAAGAATTGCACTATCGAAAAGAAAATTTCAAGGCCTTCCATCATTCCCTTCCCCGACACCCAAGATTTCATCTCTTCTTCCCTTCTCTAAAGTTTGAATTCAGCCTTTTGATATTTAACAGTTTTCGAAGCCTGATCATCAGTGAAATAATAAATATCACCAGGAGGAGCTGGTCTAACTCTAGAAGCAGGTAAACCCAATTCCGGTTGATCCAAAGTTTTAGCCAACATTTCCTGTTTTCCCTCTCCAACCAAAACAAAAGCCACTCTATGAGCGTGATTTAGAACTGGATAAGTGAAGGTAATTCTTTTGGAAGGAGGTTTAGGAGAATCTTCAATAGGAGCAATCCATCTAGTAGTTTCATTTAATAATTCATGATTTGGGAATAAAGAACAAGTATGACCATCTGGTCCCATTCCTAATAGAATTAAATCGAAAACTGGATTTCTAACCGATTCTTTACCTGCGAAAGCATTGACTAATTGTTTTTCGTATTCGTCGGATAATTCTTCTGGATCTTCCAAAAGAGATTCATCGATTGTATGGATTTGAGATTTGGTTAATTCTGGAACTTTGGAAAAGAATTCTTTGTTGCATAGATCGTAATTTGAATCTTCGTGGTTCAAGGGGACTAGACGTTCATCTGCGAAGAAGATTTGCCTGAGAGAAGAGAAAGAGAGTGAGAGTGAGAAAAAGACTCGTGTGAGTTGGAGAGAAAAGAGAGAAAGAAACCTCGAGAGAAGGTAGGTAGGCTGCTGTGATAGTCCTGCCTCGAATCTCTAACCCGAAAAGTGGATTAGAAACCTCATATCAGATTCGTGTAGCTAAGCCCTCGCTTGACATCCTTTCCATACTCGAATCAGGACTTCTATTGAAGCGAGTAGAGAGAGTGGAGGTTGGGAAGAAGAAGCAAAGGATAGGATCCCCCTGGCCCTCTTTGCTCGTCAGAGAACTTGTACCCATTCTCGATCCAATCGATCCAACTATAAATCCCAGCTTCTCAATGAGTCAAGCAAACGATGCGAGGTGATTACTGACCACTTGTCCCAACGAATTGAACCATCTGTGCGACCGACCAAGTCCTTTGCCAACATTTTGGGAAGGGAACCACCAGAGGTTGCCAAAGTGAACTTGTCACGACGAGCAATTGCTTCATTCTGAGCCTGGGTGGTTGGAGTAAAAGGCAGAGAAAAGAGAGAGAGAGATTAGAAGCTGGATGATTGGAATGAGTAGAAGCAAGTAGATGGATGAATAGGCTCACCTTTATGACAAAGTCAGCCAAACCTTTACTGAGTTCATCTCCATTTGAGAAAGAGTAAAGGATTGGATCTGCTGGTTTCTGTTGCGGTGCGTTTGGTGCAGATGGCATCTTGAGATGATTGGTTGGTATAGAGAGAAGAGTTTGGGAAAGCTATCTTGACTTCTTGAACGTCACAATCTCGATTCATTCTGATTCTGATTGCAATCAATTCCAATCTGAATTGATCTTCAATGAGTTTTTCCAATTCAAGATATTCTTCTTCGCCAGCATCGCTTCAAAGAGATTACGCTCTGCTTCAAGGAAACTCTTATACTCCCTTCTCTAACCATCCTCTGTCAGAAGAAGAGGATGAAGATGAAGATCAAGTTCAAGCACAAGGTTCATCTTCAAATAGAGACACTGAAGACGAAGAGGATGATGACATTTCAAATCTAACTCAGAGTAGAGACAATCTATCTCAACTCTCATTGCCAGGAATAATCAATGAGTCCAATCCTCAATCCACTTCACAATCCAAATCAAAGAGGAATTCATCAAATAGGAGCAATCACTTGGATTCACCTCCAACTTTGAAAGCCACTCTATCTCAATCTTCATCTGAGTTATCCAGGTCAAGAGGAAGAGGTGGCTCCAATCTACTTCGTAACAGATCTTCCTCTTCAAATCATCATAATCATTCCTTTTCCCCTACAAAAGATAAGAAGAGAGAATTCCCAAATTATTTACTGGGTGGAGATCCAGTCATTCCTCCAAAAGAAGCAGATTTGAGATCAGCAGAAGAAATCGAAGATGAGAGGATCAGATTACAAGAACAAGAAAATGATTCAGCTTCAGCTTCCGTTTCAATCCTTTCTCAAGATCAAGATCAAGATGAGAATGAGGATGGAGATGAAACTCCAATGCCAAATTCAAATAGGAAATCTTGGTTAGAGACATCGGATTTGAATGGGAAATCATCAATGCAAAAGAAATCTTCGAAAACTTCAATCAGTCGTGAAACCACTCCTTTATTATCCTCTTCGGTTCCTATTCATTCTCATGGAATCTCTCATCCTACAATCCCTAGTGAGAGTGGCTTTTCGAATTTCTCTAATAATACTGGGGCTAGAGGCAGAGCTTTTAGTCATGGTGGAGTGGGCAACGCTGCTAATCCATCGGGTTGGAATACTAATCTATTGGCAGAACCTAATCCTCCTGGAATAGAGGTGAGTCTTTGAGAGATTCCAGTTCTTCCGCTTTTTCTTGGAGTTGGAGAGAGAGTAGACGCGGGCGAAAGAAAGGAAAGGAAAGAGATAGAGAATCGAAGCCACTCGACTCTGCTTTAATCTCCAATATTCTCAAAAATTAGAAAAACCCAAGCTCCTCTTTCTTCGAGAAATTTGATCCCATTATGTCTTCTCTCGATCTCTGATCTTTATTTCCTGACTTCTTTTCATTCCATTCAAAAGCAAGTCGCTGCCATTGTTCATCACCCAACTTCGAGTCCTGCTCGAAGAGAATTCAAAGTCCTAGTCCTCTATTCTCTACCAATCTGGGGAACTCACGTCTTGGAACTCTCTCTGAACATGGCTTCAGTCCTCTCTCTCGGTCATCTTGGTGAGCTCATTGGAAAGGATCCCTTTTGTTGGGCTGAAAAGTTTGAAAATGAAAACGAGAGTTCCTAGACTGATCTCTCGACCTTAATCTCTCGTTCGAACTTTCAATTCTTTCTCTTTTTCTTCTATCTACTCAGGTACATTGCCACTCGCTGCAGCCTCTCTTTCTAGTATGACTGCAAACGTCACTGGGTATTCAATGTGAGTCAAATGGAGAAGTTCTCTTCCGAGAGATCGAACGCTCACGATGAATCTCATCTCATCTCATCTCATTCTCGCAATTCAACAGTGTTTCTGGATTTGTTTCAGCTTTGGATCTCTACTTCCTTCAGCATTCACTTCTCAACCAAAATGGTAGGACTATGGACTCAAAGAATGGTCTTAGTCATCGCAGCCTTATTAGTTCCAATCATCATCACATGGTTGAATGCAGAAAGCATTCTTCTCTCTTTAGGACAAGATTCAGAAGTCTCTAGATTAAGTGGAGTCTATTTGAAAATTGCAGTTTGGGGTTTACCACCTTATGCAATTTTCGAAATTTGTCGAAGATATTTACAAGCTCAAGGATTGATGCATGCTCCAACTTTAGTCTTGTTCATAGCAGCTCCATTAAATGTCTTTTTGAATTGGTTATTGGTTTGGGGGTCCACCTTCTTTAGATTGGGTTTCATTGGTTCTCCTTTAGCTTCAGTCATTTCTACTTATTTGATGGCTATACTCTGTTGTGTACAGTGTTATTTAGCTCCTAGAACCGCTTGGGGTGGTTTGTCGAAGAATGCTTTTTCTTATGCTGGGATTATGACTTGTGTATCTCTTGGAGGTGCTAGTACTCTAGGTCTATGTGCTGAGTGGTGGTCTTGGGAGGTGAGTAGAAGTCATAAGGCTTACTTGTAGACAGACTCGCGTCAACAGTTTCTGATCTTCATTCGCTCTTCTCTCTATCAAACAGATTGTCGGCCTCATGACCTCTAAATTCGGACAACAGCTCTGGCTGCTCAATCGGTGCTACTCGTTTCGTCTTCTCTCACTTATCAATCTCCATTCGCTCTAAGTGTCGCGATTGCAGTTCGTATAGGGAACCTTCTAGGTGAGTTCACGATTCTGTCTCTTTTTCTGAGTTTCAATTTGGATTAAAACTTCGGATTACTTATTGACGTCTCTCTCTCTCGCTTCTTCATCTCTCATCTTTCCACAGGAGCTTCTCTTGCATCGACGGCAGCGCTTTCAGCCAGAACGGCAATGCTACTTTCTTTGATAGTCGGAGCTATTGAACTCTTCTCTCTTTCTGATCTTCAGATCTCAATGGGGTTACATCTTCTCTAGCGACGAAGAGGTAGTCCAACTAGTCTACGACATGATCCCAATCTTAGCTGGTTTCCAATTGGCAGATGGGATCTCAGGAGTGGCAGGTGGAATCATGAGAGGAACAGGAAGACAAGGTATTTCTGCAATCATGAACTTGGTCGGTTATTACGTCTTTGGAATTCCGATCGGAATCCTTCTTGCGTTCCAACTCAAGATGGGTCTTCTCGGTCTATGGGCTGGACTGACTTTGGCTTTGGCTCTTGGTTCTATCTCTTTGTCGTGGTGGATCATCCGAACTGATTGGGATGAAGAGGTTAGGAAGGTTCATCGAAGGATGGGGATGGATGACGAGTACGTCGCTAAACCTGTTGACGACGAAGGAGAAGCTGGCGTCTCAAATGGCTATGGAGCAACTTCTCATTCAACTCCATCGAATCCTTGAATCTGATTACGCTTCAACAGTTTTTCACAAATCTAAACTATAGATCAATCGCAAACTAGACAAACCTACCTCTCACGATCATTCATGACTTTCAACACTCTTCGCTCTTTCTTGTCCAATCTATTTTGTTTCACTCTCATTTACCCTTTGACTTCGTTCATTCATTAGAGGTTTCTTCATCGCATTTGTCTCTTTGGTGATTCTCTTGCATCTTTCTTTTGATCTGTTTATATCCTTCTCGATCTTTATTTTGGCAGTCGGTGTTTTTCAATGCATTCTCACATTTCTCTCGAAAGCGCGATTCCACTTCGAACTCCAAACGAAGAAGTTTGAACACCAAACGAGACAAAGTTGATCACGAGTCGACTTTCTGAGGAATCTAAGTAATGTTTGTGAAACAGATGGAATAAATTTGATCGTTTTGAAAAGACACGAAGGAGAAACAATGAAAATTTTAGGACCTCAACGTCAGTACGTCACCCAATCTAAACCACTTCAACATTTGGATCCCCGCTTCGTACAGCTCTCTTTTGCTTCAACTTTTTGTTTTTTGTTGAATTGTTATTTCGATTTGTAGCTTGTCGATTCTGGGACTTGAATTTTCGATCTTTGTTCTTTATTCTAGTTGACTTTTCGTACTTTTCGATTTTCTTCTTTCCAATTTCTATTTCATCCCTTCGATGTCTCTTCACCAATCTCTTGAATCAGTGATAAGCTCTACTCTGAATCTTTTCCCTTTTCGAGCTTAGGAGATCTCTTTGCAAAACGTTCCTTGATTTCTGGGTGAATCTGAGTCAGGTTTGGGTAGTCGAATTTGGAGAAGAAGTCTACGAGGCTCTGATCGCCGCGTAAATGGAAAGTTTTTTCTAGTTTCGGAAACGAGAAGACTTCTTTCTTACTCTGAGCGATACCATTTCTGTTTGATCCACATGCCACTTCGACTAATTGTAAATCGTGTTTCTTTTAGAATCGAAAGCAAGCTATCAAAAGCGTCGCCTGGATGTCTCTCAGATTCAACAGAGACATTTCGAAGTTTCGGAGATTTGATTTTTGAGAAGAGCGACATGACGATGTATTGTACGTTGATGAGGGATAAGAATTCGAGATTAGGAAATAGAAGATTGATTTGGGAATCAGGTGGAGTATCCGATCCACAATTGATCCCTGACAGCTCCAAAGTCTTCAGAGTCCCTTTGAAGCGAAGGATTATCTTTTCAAAAACTCTTGAAGAGAATAAACCACGTCCTCTTCTGAGAGATCCTTCAAAATCGATACTGAACTTTCTAAATCTTTGACCAATCCTGCAATCTGCTCCCATTTCATGTTGAAGCTCTTGATGTTCATTTTCAGGATTTTAGATTCCTCAGAGATCTAAGAGTCTCGACGATCAGTTCATCTCCCGAGTCGTAAAAGTCGTCATGCATTCTCTCCCTGGGACCTGAGAGATTGAATCTTACGAGCTTCGAGCATTTGGTAGCTTTGTTCCATACTTCTTTCCTCAGAGATTGATCAGAGAAGTCGAAACCCCAAAACCCTATGATAGTCTCAAGTGTTGAGGTTGAAGCCAAAGCTTTGTCAGGATTTGACGAGATTCTAACCCCCAGACCCAACTACCTCCTCCGAACTCAGTTAATCCAACTCCAGCAAAGTTCACAGCCAGCTGCATCAATTCCAGTCTTTCAGGTCCAAATTCACTTTGATCGATGTTAATTTCTTCCTCGAAACCTGCGTCTTCAATCCAATCACTCTTCTCTGCAGACCAAGAGGTGTCTTCTAGGCCAAAAATACTTAGATCTATCTTCTTCTTCTTTTCGGCCTTGATGGTAACGTACGTTGGAGCTTTGATGGAGATCCTCTTGAGAGATGAGAAATCATCCTTGAAAAGTGAGTGAATGAGGGGTGTAAGAAATGGTAGAGTATTTGCCGAGGCAACAGGTTCGTCAAAACTTTCTTCTCCATCGTCTCGAAGAATCAACGAAATGTCTCTCAAAGTTCCTTTTGACAGTTGCAGTTGTTCTATGAGACTTTCCAAGTTCGTTGGTGGGTAGTCCTCGTTTTCTCCAACATCGTCATCATCGTAAAATAAATATTCGTTATCTTGCCAAAATGAGCTCAAATTTAAGGAGACTTTGGTGAGCTGTTACGAGATCTAGATGAAAGGCGGATGAAATGACTCATAACTTGTCTTCTCCATTCGACTTTCGATAGATCGACTTCCGTATGTAAAGTAGAGTCTGAAAGGATCGCCTCTCTCCAAGCTCTGCAAACCGCACTCGA
Source organism: Hemileia vastatrix (assembly GCA_030280995.1). NCBI lineage: Eukaryota > Fungi > Basidiomycota > Pucciniomycetes > Pucciniales > Zaghouaniaceae > Hemileia > Hemileia vastatrix. The sequence continues at coordinate 30,725 of JASXTE010000334.1, read as the reverse complement.
GGCGGCGATTGAAGAGGGTGAGAGTGGGAAGAGGAGGTGAGATAGCAGTTCCTCTGGTAGAATTGTGAGAGGATCTTCCAATTGTAAAGTTTCTGAATCGGTTGAAGTGGCTACTTCCTTTGAAGTAGACTGAGAGTCATTTGCTGATTCATTGGAGGAGCTCATGACGAGATGATGTCTGTAGAGGAGAAGAGGACGGGCAGATGAAAGGGATTAAAATGCAGGCTTGAAGAGGAAGGCAGTGTTGAGTCTTCTTTAAATGTAGACAGATTTCAAGTTTTGCGATATTGTTCATCTGGAAGACTCTGAACAAGAGACATCCTTTATTCCCAGTCTTACAGCCTTTGGTAAAGAGTGATTCCTAATACATGAATCCCAACTCCAACTCCTTGTGCAGTTGCCTTTTGGACTGAGCAGTCTCTTTGCTTTGTCGATCCTTGTTCTATGTACTATACTCACCTGAGGTTGAAGTCTCTGGGCTTTGTCTCTGACAATGTCGAAGAGTGAGTTCTGAGAGGAGAGAAGAGGTAGTGTTAAAAGAAGAAGGAAGATCTCGCTCGCGAAACCACTTTCTATCAGACAGTATCACGAAAGATCGATTAGCTTTGAAAGTAATTACGGATTTCAGCAATGGAAGACATGAGTGGGGGAGCTTGTAAGCTTTCTGTGGGGCTTGTGAAGTGCTTTTTTATTCGGATTTTTTCGAAAGGAGAGGGGACGCTAGAACGAGTATTCAAAGAAGAACGAAAGTGAAGGGAAGAGGCAGGAATTGAGTTATTCTAGAAACAAACAATTGAACTATTTTCATGAGCTACAACTTTTTTGAGTATGATGAGGGAGAGAATTGGCATGCAAAATGAGGGGAAAGAAGGAGGGAAGTATCGAATGGAAACGAGTTGGCTTGAGATTTGCGAGGGCTTGCTTTATGAGAGATGGAAACTAGTAGATCCTTCGCGCATAGCGATGTCTAATCTCTTCTTCATCGTCTCTTTGGAAGAGTACAAAGGCATCTTGAGGTAATTGACACAGGTCATGACACTTGGAAGATAATCGTCTGGACCAAGAGGAGCTTCGTGAGGTCTCTTGACGACTGTTAATTGAGGATGTAAACCACCGAATCCACCAATTGGAAGCTTTGGAGCACCAGTCAACCATTGAAGGAAAGATCTACGATCTTTAGCGTCGAAGTTGGCCATGATAGAGATCATGTTCTTGAAAGTGGAAGATTCCGAAGTCAATCCATGATCAGGTTTGACACTTCTCTGAAGAGTGTCTTCGCTCCAATCCTCCTCTGAATTACCGAAGAGCATGACCAACTCATCAGCAGTGAAGGAAGTCATGGCACGTAGAGGGAAGATGGTGTTGAATCCTTGACGGAAAGAGCGAACCATTGAGCGATACCTTCTTGAAGAGCCATCGAAGCCACTTCGGAAATGTATTGCTCCAAAGTGTCTTTGGTAACGCTCTCGTCCTTTCCACCTTCGTGAAGCTCCATCTCGGGGTATCCAGGAAGGGTGAAGTCTAGAGCTAGCTCGACCAGAGTCTCTGCATCCATCAGACGAAGGCTCTCTAAAGAGTGTGCCATTGTCGAATCGACAGCGCTGAGAGTTCCTAGATTGGTAGGGATGTGCTGGTTGAGGGACTGACTTGAGGAAGACTGGAGAGAAGTTGAGATCGACGATACGAGAATCGATGAGAGCCTTGGCTACGAATTGACCCAAAGTTCTGAAAATTTGTAGACGACTCTCTTTCCAGTCTCGGTCTCGACGTCGCTTTGAGCTAGAGGAGCAGGGAAGAGACCTTGACGAGCGACTACAAATTCTCCAGTGGAATCGGATTCGTTGCTGTCTCTCCAAGCACCCTAACCTTCTTACGAGCGAACTCCTTCGAGACGAGAGAGTAGAACTCGAGAGTTGGTCCGAGACCTGTTCCGACCTCCTCGTGGTATTCGATTTCCAAGACTGCAGATCCAGCTCCATATAGCTCGAAGACTTTGAAGGCTGAGTCTAAAAGACGAGCACGAGGGACTCTGACCTTTTGACGAACTTGTCTTGAGACACTTGCGAAGGGATCCTCTCGAAGAGACGAGTTGCTGTTATGGTTGCTTCCTTGACTACGAGCGTGTTGACCTTGCCACTTGGTGATGAGACGAGTGTAACCGAAAGCAGTCGATTGAAGGAAGGAGAAACGAGCCTCGAATGGGAAGAGGAAAGGGAAGACACGAGGCAACTCGGTCGACCATTCCGGAAGACATCCAGAAGCTACAATCATGTGCTCCTCCAATTGACGATTGAGCTTAGCAGTGAGCTTGTTGTTGACGAAGGAGCTTTCGTTGAGAGCTGGAGCTTTGCTCTCATCAGGAGTGATGGAATTGACGCTCTGCCTACGCTCTTCACGCCATTCCGAATTGAGGTCATGGAGCACACGAAGCAGCTGTAGAATCTTTCCGAAAGGATGCTCAGGAGATAGCGAAGGTGGAAGAGATGCCAGTTGAGATTCTTCGTCCTCTGGTTCAGGAGTTGCGTTTGTTTCTGTGAGAAGGAAATAAAGAGGGGAGTAAGGTATAGGTCAGAAAGGAAAATACGAGAGGAAGGCAAAAGATCCAAGCAACAGTCTTCACTCACCTTCAGCTGGAGCAGCACCTGGTACTTTCTTGTACTTCAAAGTGTAGATGTTTCCCCAAACGTTACGAGTAGCAGCTGGTGCAGCACCATTGGCGTTTCCCAGTCTCAGCGTTTGCAGAGTTGGTGGTTTCGATCTGATGAATGACACTGTAGATAGTCTTCTCCATCGAGACTGGAATTCCATTCAGAGTGAAGACCAAGTGCCAATTGGAAGGCTTGGTAGCTGCAGCTGCAGAGTAAGAAGGACGAGCGGCTGCGCCGGTGCTCGAAGAAGACGAAGAAGATCCAGCAGCGGGCGCTTCCAGCTCCAGTGCTGGAAGAAGCAGTTCCCTTCGAAACACCAGATCCAGATCTAGTAGTCTTGGCCTTGGTTCCGCTACCCACTAGCAGTCGGAGGATCGTTTGAAAGGAGTTGGAACTCTGGTTCCTTCGGCAGTCTTTGCTTCCAATTTACCACCTTCTGAAGAAGCGTCGAGATGACTGTCTTTTCAGGAGCAGAACCACTTGGACCCTGCTTCTCCCATCTCGTCGTCAAAGACTTCATCGTCGTATTCATCCGAGAATTGACCGTCGTCCATTCCATCTCCCAAGAATCCCTCGACTAGCTGACGAGCCATATCCTCGTCCCAACCTTCTAGAGGACCTTCGTCGTCGTCTTCATCCTGGCCAGATCCAGATCCTGCGGCTTCAGTGGCAGCAATGGTTCCAGAGCCACTTGCTTCACCTGACTTGTCAGCAGCGTTCTTGGAAGTTGAAGCTGAAGTGTTGGGTTCCTCGACGCTCTTTCCGCTGAGGACGAGAGCTTCTTCTGGTGACCTTCTTTCCTTCGGAAGCAGATGTGGAAGCTTTGGTGTCGTTGGATCCTGAGCCACTTCCACTTGGACCTGCACTTGCAGATGATGATGAAGAAGAGGAAGCAGCAGCATTGTTGGAGATAGATGCTTTGCCTTTCTCTCCGCTCTCTGCTCCTCCTGCTTCGGAGGAGACGAGATGCACTCGCTTCAGCCAAAGCAGCAGCTCTTGCAGAGAATGGAGAAGCGCTAGCACCGGAAGCACCAGAGGTAGCGGCTGCGAAAGCTGCTAGCATTCCTTGTAGACGAGATCCAGCACTACCTGCAGCAGCTCCACTGGCTCCAGCTCCAACAGCGTCGGTAGCTGCCAATCTTGGACGAACGTAGTCATGAAGAGTCGAAAAGGAAGCAATGGCATGGATAGTAACGATCATGTTGGCCATAGATCTTGGAGCTTCAGTTCCTTCCTCTGCTTGAAGACGAAGCTTGATTTGACGAGAGACAGTAGATGAGGGACCACGTCTCTCATCTCCAGAGCTACTCAGAGTCGAAGTGATGTCGACTGAATCGAGTCTGCTGAGAGCTTCTTGAAGACGACGAACGACTGATCCAGCCACTGATCCAGACGAGTTGCTTTCCGAACCGGGTTTGTTGAGAGCTTCGATGAGAATTCTGCGTCTTGTGTCCTTTGGTAGACTTTCAGAGCTTCCAGTGGCGAAAGCGTAGAGACCATCGACCAGACCTGAACGAAGTAGTTCGAAAGACGAGATTGGATTCTCTTCTTGTACGAAAAGGGAGGTGATCTTCTCTACTGTTTGCTTTGCGACTGCTTCGTTCTCTTCAGCTTGACTTCCAAGAGTCTTGACCAGTTCCTTGATCGAGTTGAGAGCGTTCAAGCATCATTGGCACCATCCGAGCTCGAGCTAGCTTCTTCTTGAGCGTAACGATCACGAAGCACTCTGGCACGCCCAAATGTTGGCATCTTCGAGCTCTGCTGGAGTTGGAGGAGTTCCACTAGCCTTTGAGGTTGATGAACTGGTAGCTGCGAAGGAACGAGCAATTCCGGCTGCCAAAGGTGGGACTGGAGCAGAACTAGCAGCTACGGTAGCAGAAGATGCAGATCCAGAAGCTGAAGTAGAGCCAGAGCCACCTGGAAGAGAGAGTTGAGAGGCTTCGGATTTCGTCTTCTTGTTGGTGGTGCTTGGTTCGCGAGAAGCGATGTCCTCGATTTCCCACATGACTCCTTCACGTCTGAGAAGAGCCTTGTAGACGTCTGGTAACTTGGTGGTAAGAATCTCGACGATTTGGAGCGCTCCCAGAACGAGAGTGCTATGATCTCTAGACGAGAGAATCGAGGCGACGAATCCAGCTAGCGGGATATTCTGTAGAGAGAGAGAGGGGGGGATGAAGTGAAGATTGAGTGAAATGAGCCAGTTGAGTCCAAACGTGAAGTTCTCACAGCGGAAAACATCATCTCGTTCGCTACTCACGTTGAGGACCTCTCTCAAAGGTTCAGCTTCGACGTAACTCAAAAGCTTGAGAATTCCCAAGATGGCCTTGCTACGAACATGAAGAGCTACACTAGCTGCATAGACTTCGACCAAAGTTGGAAGAACCAATTGAGTGAAACGCTTCATGAGACCTTCTCTACCTTTGAGCATTTCGACTCTTTTGAGTTGAGCTTGTTCCTTTACGATCTCTCTTTCCGACTTGACTCTTTCTGGCTTGTTGGCGGAAGAAGTACGAGGAGTGATTGGAACACTTGAAGTTGAAGTGGTTGGTTTGGAAGAGCTCTCAGCTGCATCTTCCTCGACTTCTTGCTTGATGATGACATCTCCATTTCCAACCTCTGCCGGAGCAGTAGAAGTAGATGCTGCCTTTGATGATTTGGCTTTCTCTTTGGCAGCTTTCTTGTCTGCACTTCTCTTCTTCTGGTAAGCCTTCTCAGAGTAAGATCTGGAATCGAAGACTCCGTCTCTTTGGTAGAGGAGGTAATAGCTCTGCGACCAAAGAAAGAGCTTCTTGGACTTGTTCTTTTGGACGTTGAGCTAGATTCTGAAGGACCGCCATATCAGCTACGACTGCACCAGCTTCTCCATTCTCTGAAGCTCCAAGAACAGCTACTGCAGCTTGTTCAGCTCCTCCTTCATTGTCGATAGAGATCTCCATTGCGTTGGCATGAGAAGCTCCTGTTCCAGCTGGTCCAGCTCCACCGCTTCCATCTTCTGCAGGTGCAGGAGATCCAGTCAATAGATGATAAAGAGTCTCTACTAGGTTGTTCTCTAGCATCGTGACTGCTACCTTTGGACTTGCTTTGGCTCCTGTTCCTAAAGCCTTGAGGACGTTCGTATAAGTTCCGGCACTGATGTTGGTAGTTGAAGCAGCTGTTCCAGCAGAAGTTGAGGTAGAAGAAGGAAGTAGTAAAGAGTTGACTGCATTGACCAAGCCTCCGGTCAGGAATTGCTCGAGGATCTCTGGTTGATGACGATAGCTTTCCACTGCAGAAACTACGCAACGACAAGCTGACTCGACCAATCGTTGATCGCTATAGGTCAAGACGTTCTGAATGATTGGAAGAACGTCACGAACCATAGGGAAAGATTCGGCAGTGAGACGACGACAGCAATTGGCAGCTGCGTTCATAGCTGTACGTTGGACGTGGAGATTGAAGAAGTCTAGGAATTGAAGCATTGCTGATAGACCTCCTTCTCTGACGATGGCAGTTGGGAAATCAGTAGAGATCTTTTCCAGGGTCTGTAGAGAGAACGGAAAAGGAGTCAAAGCGAAGAAGAAGTCAGGAATCGAGAGACAAAGAGCGCATACATTCTGCTTTCTAGCTCGAAAACTCACCTGCAAGACTTGTTCTGCTAAATCTATGAACTGGATCTCCATCAACTTGGAATTGAGAACAGGAATAGCTCCACTAGCTACTACGCTGTGAGTTGCATAAGGAAGAGCTTCCATGAGATTTGCAAGACATCTAGCAGCCAACAGCATCATCTCTCCATTGTCTTCCATTCCAGCTTGAGCAACAGCGATAGCAGTAGCCATCTCTTCATCTTCATCCTCTGCTTTCGAAGTAGAGGTTTGAGCAGCAGGAACAGTTTCCATTTCTTCGTCGTCATCCTCGTCTCTTTCCTCATCTTCTTCACTATCAGAGACTTGAACAGCATTACCACTTTTTGGTTTGGCTGGATCTGGAGGTTTAGGTCCTCCCATTATGTAGATGAGTTCCTTGACGTAACTGTCAGTTGGGAAATAACCTGCTAAAGTTTCTTCATTGGAGATACTGAGCAATTCTGCTAATTCTTGAAGAGCTACTAGTTGACCTGAAGGATCGGTTCTCTTGCGAAGAGATTCGAGTAAACCACGGAATCTAGTAGATAAACCTGACATGTAACCTGCCATTGCAGATAGGTTGATTCCATATCCTCCCATTCCGCCATAACCATCTTCATCTTCTCCATCGTCATCATCGAAAGCAGGTCCACCTTCTCCTCCCTCACCTCCATCATCATCATCGTCATCATTATCATTCTCATTCTCATCTTCATCATCTTCGTCTTCTTTTCCATTCTCTTCGTCTTTGGCCTCTCCAGAACCATTGACACCAGTTTCCGGCTTTGCCATTTCCTCTACGTTCTCGTCTTCAGAACTCGAAAGCTCTGCTTGTCTACCTTCTCCAGTCTCACCTACACCAGCAGCAGTTTCCTCTGCGTTTTCCATCTCGACATCGACATCCATTTGATTGGAATTGTCGTCTTCAGTAGCTGGGACTGTAGAACATTCAGCTTGGGTTGCATTTGAACTGGAAGCAGCCTTGTTCGAACGAGAGTTACGACCTCTGCTGCCCTTTGTCTTGCCAGCTGCTCCTTTTGAAGAATCTCCAGCGGAACGAGAAGTGGAAGCGTTGCTCTTCTTTGGAGCCATGGTTTTACTTGAAGCTGGTCTGGCTCTAAGATTGTAAGAGCCAGAAGAAGTGTTACGAGGCTTCTTGTTGGAAGTAGTCGAAGGAGGAGGAGGAGGAGCAGTGGAGGATGAGGAAGAGGGTTGATCGTCTGAGATGGAATCGATGGCTCTCTTTTTTCCTTTTGCAGTCGACAAAATGGCAGAGGAAGCGGTGGAGGTTGAATTAGACGAGTTAGGGACTACTCTGGTGCTGCTGTAGATGGGTAAAGAGGAGAGAAAAGGGTGATGAAGGAAAAGCAGAGTCAGAACCCACTCAATCCTTTGATCGACCGTTTCTGATCAGCTGTGTCCTCCTTTTGCCATATCTGATCTAGTCTGATCTCCCTATATAACAGCGTGAATGGATGATACTCACCGTCTAGGAGGACTGTTTGCCTTTTGCTTCCCTTTCCTTTCTTGGTAAGGATGTTGGCTTGCTGAGCTTGGGATGGATCAGTCTCTTCTGCTTCGTCGACTACGATTGCCGATGGATTGTTTGAACTGGAAGCGGTGTTTTGGTTTTGTTGAGAGAAAGAGTTTGAAGAAGAAGAAGCTGGAGTTGCAGGGGCAGTGCTTTGATCTCTTTGGTTGAAGGGAGAGTTGAGATAAGAGGAAGCGTTTGCCGTCGTCTGATCAGCAGAAGAGGAATTGGAGATCGAGTCTTCTAGATCGTTGCTGTTGCTGTTCTTGATTTGTTTGTTAGAAGTAAAAGAGAAAGAAGTATAAGTAGAAGGAGTAGGGTTCGAGGAGGAGGAGGAAGAGGTTGATGGGGCAATCTGCTTGCTTAGAGAGGAAGAGTTACGAGCCGAACGACGAGGTGCTGCTCTTGGATTGTCGTTGGTGTTTGACTGTTGCTGATTGGCTGTAGTATTGTTTGTGGTATCGGGATTAGTAGAAGAAGCAGAAGTAGAAGTAGAGGATTCCAAAGTTGAGCCCAAGTTGTCCATAAGGCTTGACTGACTGGCTGAGTAGAATTCAATTCAAAGATTTGATTCAGTTCACCAAAATGAACTCAATCCAATGAATCCCTCTGTTCTGTTCTGTTCTGCTATGACTTGCTGACTTGGTGACTTGACAGTTGGTTTGATGATGTGGTTGGTGGTAGTGGTTGAAGATCAAGATGCTCTTTTCTCTTTCGTCATACTCACTTTCTGCCCTCGGCGTTCTCGCATCCTCTGACTTCTCACACACACACTACAACAAAAGTTGATCTAGAAATACAGTAGAATTGTTATTACAGGCAAAAGGTAGAGGGACGGACCGTGTTTCGATCCCCCGCCTGTCTCTCTTCTCCCCTTTTCCAACACTCATGAAAGCAACAACTCTCTGAGATTTTCGTAACGTCGAAGAACTTCCGGATTACCTTCGAGATTAGCAAAAGACCTTGGTAGGTCCAATCTAACAGCAGCCTTGGACAGATAAGATTCAATGACTTCTTTGAAATCTTCTGCCAAATCTGAATTCTCTTCCGTTCGATTCTGAAGACTCGAAAGAGAGATTGAAGGTTGACTTTGGTCCTGGAATCCCTTTGGATTCAACTTCCCTTTCAGTAGTACCAAAGCATCCCTAACCACTGGTGTTTGAGGCCAGCCATGGGGAGATCCATTGATTGATCTACGATAAGCTTTTTCATCAGATTGTCTATCCGTCAAAGCTTGATGAAGGGATTCCAGAACTAATGGAGGGAAAGAAGTATAATCTCCGGGTGTAAGTCTGGCCATTTCGAGAAGAGGTTTCATTAAATCCTTGTTGACTAAAGATAAAGGTGACAATTTACCATTTGAAGTCGATGAGTTTTCCATTCGTCATTCCCCCCACAATTCCGAGATCTTCTCTGCTCTGAGGAGACAATAGTCTCTTGTCTTGTTAAGTAGTGGTTCGAACTTCTTGGGACTTGATTCTTGACTCTCATTTGATGAATCAGGAGCGACGCTTTCTTCATCGTTCAAAACCTCTTCCGAAGTGCTCTCATCTTGGTCAGATTTCTCCTCTCCTGCTGCTGTGTTACCCGAGTGTCTGCTACGTCTATCAAGTGATGATCTCGGGAGGACTAAAATTGAAATGAATACGAGAGGGAGGGAAGTAACAGAACGTCAGCGAGTGTCTCGACATTTCGCTAAGAACGAGAATGCAGAAAAGCTTACCTGGTACACCATGTTCACTTCTCAAAGCCGTGATAGCAGTCTGTAAATCCTCGGCAGTGATACATTTCTGATCCAAAGACGTCGTGTTACCATTCAGTCTCCTTCGAGTGACTTGAGATAGCTTTTCCTTCAACACCCTTGGGAATTGATCAGTTTTCTCGCTCGAGCTGCCATCTATCTCCAATACTACTCTGACAGCACTTAGTACTAGGTCCCAGTATGTACTTCCCTTTCCCTCTCCGAAATGACATTCGAGAAAGGTGTGGAAAGGAAAGCAGAACCTCCTAGGAGGCCAGAGATTTGAGATTGTATCTTGATGGCTTCGGCTCTGCTAGCAGCTGTGATTGGTCTTCCCCTTCTTGAAGGTCCAGAATTTGTATTGATGGGATGATCATGAGGCTCCGGAGCAGTTATAGAGGGGGAAACTCCGACTGACAGAAGATGAAAGAGACGTAGAGACCAGCCAGAAGTCAGCTCCTCCAAAAGTTGAAGAGATCGGGTCGAATCATTCCGAATGATTCAAATCTGTCCTCGATCCATTCCCATCAGACAATAGAGAGATTGGACAGCTATAGTGCTCATCACTGATTGAAGCCCTTTGTCCCATCTCCTTACATTCCCACTCACCAGATCGTTCCTCTTCGACTTTCAACACTTCGCTACTGATTCTCTTCACAAACACATAATCTCCGCTTCTGAATCCAGCGCTTTCCACCGATTGCTTGCTGTCTATAAGGGTAGAAGTTTGAGTAGGATTTGAAGAGTTACACCAACACCTGCCTAATTGAAGAGATTCCACCTCGTTGAGATCCATTTCAGCGCCTCTGCAATAAGCTCTCAATATCTTTTCGACTGGTTTGTGAGCTCTGACACCACTGACATCCTCAGGTAGCTCTGAAGGAAGGCAGTTGTGAGCAGAGGACATTGTGGCAGAAGTTGAGGTTGAGATGTGGACTTGCCATGAGCTTCTGATCTGATTATAAGAAGACGACGAACTTTTGAGGGATTGTCGTGATCCAGAAAAGTTCTCGAAGAGTCTTCTTGATTTGTTGTTTCTCTCTTGAGATGATGTAGTTGTTGGGAGAAAGTGAGAGCCGCGGTCTGTGTCTTCTCACTAAGACTTCTCAAAATGTTCTCTTTTTATGTGCTCAGTTGAGATTAAGGAGGACAAATTGCGAACAAAGACATTCGCCAAAATCTCCCGCCAAATTACATGGAAACGAAGCAAGCTTTAGATGCTCGTCTGACGTTGTTGCCCAAACGAATCTTGACCTCCCTTTCTTCAGACGGTTTCGAAGAGCTAATATTGGACCTGTATTTGAGAGGAAAACAGGCTTGGATTCAAAGGAAAGATAGAAAGCATACATATAGTCTTGTTGAAGTGGGAGAATGAAACAAACAACGCAGGCGAAGACACAAAAGAAAAGGTCTAGAGATATGCATCGCTTTTATCCTGCGTCTGAAAGGATTGATGAAGACAGAATATGTGAAAGAGAGATAGAAAAAAGAGCTAGCATAGATGGTAAACATCTTTAATAAACCTTGACAGTTGAGCGGAAACTCTTGAGGGCGAGATTCTCGCATGAACTTATTGGTGTTGACAAGAGACGATCTGACTTCCTTCCAGCTGCTAAGTCTATCGTCTCAAACCCCATATTTCTTCCGTAAGATTGGACTGACAACTAGTTCTAATTCCCTACGTTTTGTTTGAGATTGTTCCTTTGAACATTGTTGGTTGTCGTCTAGCCATTCCGTTGTCTTGTCGAGAGCGCTCTTGAAGGCAGACCTGTCAAAATCATTGAGCCTATAGCAAACGTTGAGTCGTTGAGAGAGTTGCGTAGGTCGTATGTGTAAGATTCCAATCCAACTTTTGAAGCAATTCGAGCAGCATTCATGTCGTCTTCCGCCTTGAATTCTTCGCTTCGTTTACCATTCGCTCGATTTCCTGCTTCGAGAGACGACCCTTGTCGTTGGTAATAGTGATCTGCGGAAAGAATGAGCGACAAGAGTGGTCAAAGAAGAGTGGAAGAAGTTCAGATTCTGCACCAAAAGAGTTTGAACAATTGCGGCACGGGGCGAGATCTCACATTTGCAGACTACCGGTACGTCTTTCAACAGCGGAGACTTTCAAGATGGAGTCACTATCAATTTCGAAAGTGACTTCCATCGAGGGAACACATCGAGGAGCAGGAGCAATCCCGTTGAGCGTAAATTTCCCTAGAAAGTTATTGTCTTTGGTCAAAAGGACGCTCTCCTTCGTACACTAGGTAGACCACACTTGTTTGGTTGTTGACATCCGTGGTGAAATTTGCTGTTTTCTTGACTGGGATGACAGTATTTCTCTCAATGATAGGAGAGAAAATTCCCCCTGTGATGTTAATGCCCAATGACAAAGGAGCTACATCAGTCAATTTGAGATCTTGAATCTTCTTCGTGGTATCACCCGAGAGAATGGCGGCCTGAACAGCAGCTCCGAAGGCAACGGCTTCGTCTGGATTGACCGACTTGTTGGGTTCTCTACCATTGAAGAAGTTGCTGAGAAGTTTTTGAACTTTTGGAATACGAGTAGAACCTCCTACCAAGACGATTTCATCAATCGACCCCTTGTCGATTTTCGAATCTTGAAGCACTTTCTCTACCGTTTCTATGGTCTTCGTAAAGAGATCTCCACAGAGCTCCTCAAATCGTGGACGAGTCAAAGAGGTGTAGAGATCAGCTCCTTCAAATAGACAATCGATTTCCAAAGAAGATTGAGCAACCGTGGAAAGGGCTCTCTTGAGACGTTCACAGCCGGCTCGAAGACGGATCAGCGCACGAGAGCTGGTAGAGAGGTCTTTCTTGTTCTTGCGCTTAAACTCTTGAACAAAGTGATCGACTAAACGGTTGTCAAAGTCTTCTCCTCCCAGGTGAGTGTCTCCGGCTGTTGCTTTCACTTCGATTGAACCATCTTCCATCGTCAACACTGAGACGTCAAAAGTTCCTCCGCCTAAATCGAAGACCAGAACGTTCTTCTTCCCTTCTCTCTTCTTTTCCAAACCGAAAGCAATGGATGCAGCTGTTGGCTCGCTGATGATTCGGATGACATTGAGACCAGCGATGACTCCAGCGTCCTTGGTCGCTTGACGTTGAGAATCGTTGAAGTACGCTGGGACCGTGATGACAGCATCCTTGACTGTTTCTCCGAGATAAGCTTCAGCAGTTTCTTTCATCTTCAGAAGAACCATGGAAGAGATTTCTTCTGGAGTAAAAGTCTTTTCCGTTCCTTTGTACTCGACCTTGATGTTCGGAAGACCACCTTTGTCTACCACTTTGAATGGCCAATGTTTCACGTCTGCTTGGACATCAGCATCTGCGAATTTCCGCCCAATGAGACGCTTCGCATCAAACACTGCAGAACGAGAAAGTGTGAAAAAGTGAAAAGAGCATGAGAAGAGAGATTGATTGAGAAAACATGGTCGATGCCCTTCTGGCTCTCCTCTAAACATCTTCTGGAAACGTCACGAAGCAATAGACTACTCACCTGTATTCGCTGGATTCATGGCAGCCTGGTTTTTGGCAGCATCTCCCATCATACGTTCCGAGTCATTGAAGGCGACTATGTAGAGAGAAAGAAGAAACAAGGACAGCGAGATCAGGCAAAGAGCGTAATACAGAGCAGTCTGACTGGGGACTAACCATATGAAGGAGTCGTTCTGTGACTTTGGTCATTTGGAATGATCTAGAGGAAAGAAAGGAGAGAGAGCGAGAAGCCGAGTCAGTCAAGTTCGAAAATGAAAGACCGGAACGATGGAACGTATGGACAACTCTTCCCAATCTATCTCTTGAGTAGACACTTTTCCAAATTTCTGATCGCTTCAACTATAACAATCCATTTGCTTTGACGATTCCCTCCAGAAGGAGTTCACTTTTGTTGTAGCCTCGGCTTCGGATCTTTTGTTTTCTCTTTTGTTCGTGATTCTTGCTTTTCGTCTGCCACTTGTCCTCTCCTTTCTCTTCAAGATTCTTTCTATGAATTGGATGATATCTTTGTCGTTGCATTTATCCGGTGCAGTGGTTGCGTAGGTTCGCCTGCGACTGAGTCTCTTCTTGGATTAGAGCTTGAAACAAGATCTTGCGCTTGATTCTTCTGTTGACGTTTGTATCAGAGACAAAACAATCCATCATACCTTTAAAAGGTTCAACAGCTTGCAGAGCTTGTCGGAAGGGAATGTAGCGCTACCTCGCCTTGACGAAGACATCATTGACAGTTCGTTTTCTCGTTTTGGACTCCTCGTATCTTTCAGCGCTGGAGACTTACCTTGACTCTGTCATCTTGCCAGACTGCAACACAGCTGTAAGTAGTTCCTGTCAGATGGAACGGAATGAAAGAGTCGTGGTAAGGTCAGATTCAGTAAAAAATGCTCGGGACTTGGGTGTTAACGATTGCAATCATCTTTCTCAACCTACCTAAATCGATTCCAATAGCTTTGGGCATTGTTGTAATGTTACTTTGTGGCAACTGTTTCTGCTTTCTACGGTAAGAAGAGTTGGATGGAAGAAGAGGAGTGAGACGATTGGGAAAGATGGTCGAGATGAGGTTGCGAAACTTGATCTCTTCTCTTTGTTCAGTCAGGCTGAGCCTAGCCTCGCCATTCAAGCCAAACGAGCGCCTCTCTCGCGAAGCACACGATGAGAACAAGAACACTTTCTTCAAAGAGATGAACGAACAAATGACAGCTTCGAAAGTCTCGAGCGCTCATCTGGCGAGGCCTCGAGCAACAATGATTAAGAAAGTGAATAGTATTACAAATTCACCCATTCTTCTCGGTGTTCTCAAATCAGAAAAAAGGCTATCGGCATTCTTTTTTACATTCTCTCCAAAAGATGGTTCTAAGATTCTGCGACGGATTTTAGGTTCTCATGATGTTTGATGATCTCTTCTTTATATCTAGCACTGAAAGCTTTAGAATTCATTCCTAAACGTGCCATCTCCTCGCATTTTCGAAGAAGATAGTCGAGTTCAGAGCTTGACGATGATGAAGAAGGTTTTGGAGCAGAAGAAGAAGAAGAAGAAGAAGAAGAAGAAGAAGAAGAAGAAGAAGAAGAAGAAGAGGTTGAAAGATTACCATCCGTGGAAGCTTTTCCTTTGCCTTTCACGTCTTGAGAACGAGCAGGATCCTTAGAAGAAGTAGCTTCTTTGATCCTACCTTTCTCAACCTCTTTCTGTGAAACCATTCTTAGAGCCGTCTCGACAACTGGTTGTTGTGGCCAACCAAGAGAAGATTTTTCGAAACCAATGGGTAGAATTCTTCTCCTCTCGTCCAGTGCTTGCCTTAGAGCTGCTAGAACCAGAGGAGGGTAGCCATCGGACTGACATGGGGTAATTTCGGCCAAGTCGCGTAGAGCTCTCAGAGCTAGAGAATTCTTGAGAGAAAGTGGCTGAAGACCATCCTCGATGATTTGTAACTTCCAACCGCTGTTGTTCCAGAGTCGTGAGATCTGATCGACGTAACTCCCGCGATGCTTCTCTGTTGCTGATTTGGAAGGCTGAGTACTCTGTTTAGTTACTTGTTGTTGTTTTCCAAAGTCTTGATTTTGCTGAAATTTCGATGGACCTCGAGCTAGTGGGAAAGGCATGTGAGAGAAAGTGCCTGTTAAGAATACTTTCGGAATTTGCAAGAGGATGGATCTACTGTCTCCAAAGAAACTCACCTTGACCTGTTTTGATGAAATACTCCTGCTTTAAAAGCTTCGTCACCTCTTGAGTCTCAACCAAAGAGAGCTTTGCTTCAGGCTGGACTTGAGAGACAGTTTGCATAAAGATCTCAGGGAATTGACCTTTTCTTCTAACCTCTGAATCCGGCATCAGTTCCAGAGAGAACCAAATTGCATTCTTGATGGCTTGCCAGAAAGAAGTTCCAATCGAAGGTTTGAAGTGAAGCTTGTAGAAATCACTAGTCAAGAACTCATCGCCCCCTAGGAGCTCGATTGTCTGAGCTTGAAACTTTGAGATATTGGAATCATGAGTAGTTTGAATCATTGAAGAGCCTTGATTTGACCCTTCATCGTCAGATTGGGGGCTGGGAGAGGCAAAAGCTAGAAAAGGATATCAAGGGAAAGAAGATAGAGGAGAATTAGCTGGGAACTCTCTCTTCTTTAGATGCTCGTCAGTAGATTCACGAGGCTTATAGATCTGATCTTGAATCCGACTCATGGATCTGAAGAGAAAACTACGGAAGGTTTGTACCTCAGTCGACATCTTTCCCTCTTAAATTCCACTCATTCCCTTTCACTCACCACGATCTTGTTCTTGGATCCTCCTGACGAATACGTAGTCGCCATCTCTCAGGTTTGAATTCTCTACCGTTTCGTTTCTGTCTAGAGGAGTAGGAGTTCGAGCTGTGTTTGAGTGGCAGAAGCACCTCGCAAGCTCCAGAGACTCAACTTCATTCTCTACTTCCAACCCTGCGCCTCTACAATAAGCTCTCAACACCTTTTCCACTGGCTTGTGAGCTCTAACGCCACTGACATCTTCAGGTAGCTCCAGAGGAAGACAGTCGTGGACCGCAGAATTATGACAAAAGTTAAGGTGGAGAAGATGATTAGGATTTGACATTGCTGTAAGAGTTTTTGACTGATACGATGATGATGATGACTTTTCGATTGGCTGTTTCTTGAATCCAAGATTTTGTGACACCTTGAATGGGACGTCGATGATAGACAGATGAGTAGATGGAGCAAAGAGGCAAAGATTGATGGGTGTGGTCGATGGCAACAAAGAAAGAAAGTGGCTTCAGGCGTGCAGGCGTGCAGGCTTCAGGCTTCAGATAAGGCTCCGATCGAAGCTCGAATCGACAACGCCTTTCTTCTTTCTGTAAGCGCAGATCAGAACGTTGCTCAGCCATTACTCTTTATGGTAGAGCAAGCTCAAAGCAAAGCGGAGAAAAGAGCTGTGAGAATGCTCCTCTTTCGTCTGTCTCGTGAAGCTCGATTCGTGTCAAAGAGAAGAGAAAACTTGATTATGATCGGACAGAAAGAGTAGAGTACAGTATATGCACTTCTTTGAATCTTGAAAGAAGGAAGGAAGCGAGAGACCAAAAATTGTGAGTCTCAATCCTCCGACCTATGGATTTCAAAGTCCTAACAAAGATCTGACCGTTTCAAAGGACTGAGACACCTCTGCCTTTTCTTGACGACTCGCAGAACAGAAAAGTATAGATTGCATCATTCCCTCGGCTTCTCTGGAGAGTTGAAGGACAGAAGATGTAAGATCTGATGATGAGGAAAATGATCCGGCTTGAGCCAAAGAGGGGGTAGAACTACCTGCGACTGCATTTGAAGGCTTCTCGATCTGTTTTCCCTTTCCTTTTACTTGAGTCTTGATCAATTCCAAAGCATCCCTCGCACAAGGTGTTTGAGGCCAGCCGTAAGTAGAGCCTTGAAGAGACTTCTCGTAGCTTTCTTGATCACCCCTTCTAGTTGCTAGAACTTGTTTGAAAGCTTCAAGTACTAAAGGTGGGAATCTTTCATAGACTCCAGAAGTGAGTTGAGCAATTTCGAGTAGAATAATGATGAGGTTGCGATTTGGCAAGTGAAGGAGAGAAAGATCAGATGCAATCTGTTGCTCCTTCCAACGTTGATTGTTCCAGAGCTCTGAAATTAAATCAATGTTCCTTTGACGATATTTGTCCTTCCGTTGTCGTTCCATGAAGGCAGCCTCAGCCTCCGATGGAGATGGTTTAGAGTTAGGGACAGCAGGAGACTTCGATTTCCTCTTCGTTCCTGTTCCTTTTGAGAGAACCGTTTGGGCCATCTTGGGTCTAGAAGAAGGGAAATGGGAAGAAGCTGAAAGCCAGAAGAAATGGAAAATCGAGAGCATAAGTTAGTCAGTCAATTGCGTTGGTTGTTCTTCTTCGGATCGATTGAATTGAACGATCTCACCTCTTTTGCGAGAATCTCTTCTCAAGAGAACAAGTACTCTCTCCACATCTGCAATCGCGATTGAATCTCTCTGATGCTTTCTTTTGATTGTCTCTTCTCTCTTGGATAGCCTTGGAGAAAGTCCGAATTAGAATCTTGGGGAACTCTCCTTGTTCTCTTTCCTCTGACTCTGGAGTCGATCCGAGCGACTATCTGACAAGAGTGAAGAGCGATGTCCAGAATCTGATTCCCATAGAAGGTCGGAAAGTGTGTCTCGAGATTGGAGTGGTCAAGAAAGCATCGCCTCCAAGCAATTGGATCACTTGAGTCTTGATTCTGTCTGCTTTGGCTTTGCTGGCTGGCGTCTGACGTTTTCCAAAGTTACCCCTAGGGAGGAGTTCCTCGACGTCAGATGAGGCTGAAGCATCCGAATCTGAGAGGAGAGAAAGAGGGAGAGAGAATAGGAGTGACACAGTGGTCGAATCAGTGTCGACAGGCAGCTTTACTCATTGAGCAGCTCAGATCGCCCTCTGAAGACTACATGAAGGTCTTTCTGTCTGCTTCAACATATGTTGCACGACAGAGAAGAGAAAGAGACAGAGAGATTCCCTAAATGCTTATCAATTCGAAGACTCACCAGACACTTCCACTCCCATCTCCTCGTCTGCTTCGACTCTCCTTCTGACGAAGAAACGATCTCCATTTCTCAATCCTGCAGATCCTACACTCTGCTCTCCATCCAACGCAACTGAGGAGCTTGGTAGATTGGGAGTGGAGCAGCCACACTTGACCAATTCCAAAGAGTCTATCTCTGCTTCGATCCCATTGGTTCTCGAGTAAGCTCTGAGTACTTTTTGAATTTGATGATGAAGTTTCAGTCCAGAGCAGTCCTTTGGTGATTGATTAGGAATACAGTCATGAGCAAAAGTATTGTGACAGAAGAGTATGGTGAGAGTGGAAGTAGACATGCTTGATGCTGATTCGGTTGGATTGAATTGAGCTTCCTGCTGCTTGAAATAAGGTTGCTGTGTGATTGAAGTGAATTCAGGAGAGTCTTCCTTTTCGTTGAACAGAAGTTTGAATCGAAGCGAATCTGAAAGTTAAAGAGAGAATGATAGTAAAAGGGAAGAGCTTTCTTCAGTCTTCTCTTTCGACCAGAAGATCCAGCGCTTGCCACCTCTTCTGGCTCTTTCTCGTTTCGTTTTCTTTTGACTTAAGGGACAAAAGAACAAAGAATCTGTATCTGAAATATCACTACCTCCAGAGCCCGTCGAAACCTCTCTATACGTTCACCACCTGTAGAGACGGCACCTTTATGTTCGAAAATGAGCAAATGCGAACGGGGTAGCTTCGATTCGTTGATGGTTTTTCTTTCTCGGAAGAGAGATCTCAATCCCCTGACGACCTTTGCAGATTTGAGAGAGATGTAAGACTCGATGATGATGAAAACGATTCGGCTCGAGCTAGAGAAGAGAAGTTTCTATTTCGCCAAAGAGGACTTGAAAACGAGGGGAAAGTTTTGTAGGAGTCATGGCAAGTCGAGATCACAGAATTCAGAAGAGAAAAGCAAAGAGTGTATTCAAGCATCGAGACGACAGTACAAAAAACCAAACATCCAGACCTCATTGTCTGCTTTGAGACTCATCTTTCTTGAAAAACTTGAATCCATTCGTATTTTTGGTCGAGCCCACTGCGGGCGTGGGACTGAACGGCAGTGAGTTCTTGATGGACCTGAAAGGCGACTTGACTGGAGTTGCTGGGAAAAGACGACGCGTGGAAAAAGCCTTGGATGAGATGATTGGATACTTTCTCGACGAAACTGGGGTTTGAGCTGCTTGAGGTAGTCTCGATGCTGGAAGTTTAGAGTGGAATTGATTCTGGTTGAATCCATTGTTGAGAGATTGACGATAGATAGGAGTGTTGACGATCGTGGCGAGTTGAGAAGTTGATGGAAGAGTTGACTTGAGTGGAGAGTTCGGTGGAAGGATCCCGTTCATCGTTGGAGAAGTAGGTCTTGAATCGAAAATTTGAGCCCTATTGAGAGTGTTGACTGGCTCCAAAGTATTGAATTGATTGAAGGTGTTGACTGGTGTTTGAGCGGCTTCAATGTCGAGAAGAGTTGACGTTGGAAGACGGTTGATTGGAGAAGAATCGAGAGAACCTTCCAAAAGGCTCGATCCTGGAAGATTTGAGTTTGTATTCGAAGATAAAGGGAGAATGCCAGAATGATTGCTAGGACTTGAGACACCTCCTAAAGTACAGGACAGAGCAGCTTCGTCGTTGGAGTCTCTTGGTCTGACGCAAGCTGGTGCCGCATCTTCCCTACTTAAACCTCCTACAACATATACGCTAGAATCAAGAGTAGTAGGAGGTATCTCGTATCCTATAATACTCTCAACTTCCGCCTCTTCCTCCTCTTCAATTGGTACTTCGGGACTGAACTCTTGAAGGTAAGCTCCGAAACGTCCAGGAGAGGTGGTCCCAACCGCAGAAAAATCTCTGTAAGAAGGACCCAAAAGACTAGGATTTACAGTGAACCATTTGAATTGTGCTGTAGAGGCACGTTTGACAAAGTTGTGTGGGAACCCAGCGTATGCTTTGTTCAAAAAGTTGACTTGATCAATTGGATTTGGCTTGAGGGCAGTAAATTTTCCATATTGCTTGCCTGAGTGTAGGTCTAGAAAATTCCACAGCTCTTCAGCTACCGCAATCTGGGCAGCTGATGTTCTTTGGTAATATTGAGATAAACCAGGATACACTTGCTCATCAGGATAAAGGGGCAGAAGAGGTAAAATCAGTTTACGACTGTTTTGTGTGTCTTGAGCAGTTGCCAGCAGATGTGAAACGTATTTCCCCTTGTAGTTGTTAACTGAGAGAAGGTGAAAGAGAAACCAAGATGGATGATTGTAGAAAGGTATAAATAGTTGGCTCAGAATCTTTTAAGTTCTCTATTCCCGACTTGACAAACGCACCTCTGGCATCAAGATTATACAAGTTTTTAGGACCATTGAAGATGTTCAAAAACTTGGTTTTCAGCTCCTCATTTCCTTCGATGGCTTCACAGACTCTTTTTTTGCCCAAAGGCCTTGATTCTATCAGGTACCGGACATGTTGGATCTCCAAGACTGGGGAGAGACAAAGATGAAAGTATTTCCAAACGTCAACGCACAAGAAATCGGAGTCAGCTTGCATCTTCTGTACTTACGATGATCACATTGGATAAGTGTTGCTGGTTTCCTAAGCGGATTCTTAGGAGGCTTTGAAATGTTAATACGCAGGTTCAAAGCATCTACCATCCGCTGTTGATCCGTAACCCACTCGTACTGATATTGATGCTGCGTTTGAACCAGACCAGGCCTCAAGGCGTTTTCTTTCTTGCAGATGTCTGCATAGCTCGAGCTCCTAAGCTTGATCTTGGAGTCACATATTGTTATAGACCCTTCTGACACCCTAGGGGAGAGTTCGGTTTGAAGATGGACAGGAGCGGCATTGACGAGACTGAGGCTGAAGAGGTAAACTGTTCCGAAGAGGAAGATTGAGGAGAAGAATAAAAAATTCATGAAGAGATACTTGAACTCAAAGAAGAAGTCAAGGTTGGAAAAGCTCGGCCAGCGAGATTGAAAAAGAAGTTGAAGAAAGAAAGAGCACTGAGCAGAGAATTGGGGCGAAAAGCTCTCGAAGATCAAATGTGTTTTCTATAAGAGTCAAATTGAGCTCCATGAGGTTCTGAGGGAGCTTACACGCCCAACGCCCAATACTGAGTCTCTGAAGGTGGAAGGTGTAGACATGCTGCAGCTCGAAGAGAAGAGAAACGCCTGCTACTGACTCTCTTTATTCGCCCTTGACGCCAAATCCTGCCGCACAAAACCTCGATCAAAGATTCGAGTTCGACATTTGTATGTACAAGTACAGTACATAGAGTCGCTGCGAAGCGTGTATTCACGATGCACTGCACGCCACTTCGTCGAGACCTCGTGGTCTGCGCTGGGTCGTCTCCTAATCGAC
Source organism: Hemileia vastatrix (assembly GCA_030280995.1). NCBI lineage: Eukaryota > Fungi > Basidiomycota > Pucciniomycetes > Pucciniales > Zaghouaniaceae > Hemileia > Hemileia vastatrix. Next base: position 9,314 of record JASXTE010000334.1, on the reverse strand, counting down.
AAACTTTGCCTTCTCTTCTTTCTTCCAACTGCTACACTCACTCGGAACAAAAGAAAACATCAAACTACCATGTCTGAGTTGGTCAAACTTAACGGCAAAGCCATACCCTCAGATGTTCTAGAGTGAGTTGAGATTTTTGTCGAAGACGAAGCAAGGTGGGCGAAACCGGAAATTGCAGATGGAGGCCTTCTTCCTCATTGACTGGTTCCTCTCGCTTTGTTGACCTCGCCTCCTTTCAGTTGGATTCTGAGTTACTTCTGGACAGGAACGGAAGAGAAAGATGACTTCAGATGTCTCTTCGACTGGACCTTTCGCGATGATGATGTCACGCTCCAGTGGGAGACCATCTGCTCTCTCTCTCGCACCTCGCGCCTTTTCCGCAACCTCAGCCTACCTCGAATGACTGGCACACTCTATTTTGGGTACTTTGAGACGTTAGGCAAATTCTGGAAGGCTGTACAGCTCAACCGTTCGCTTGGATCTCACACCCACACCTGCTACTTCACGGTCTACTCTAGGGTCTACCCTTTCCCTCACACCCCGTCCCAAGGCTTGGAAAAGACTTTCAAGGAAGGAGCTGCCGAAGATGCCTTGAAAGAAGTGATGGAAAGAGACCCAAAAGATACCGACTCAATCCAGATGATTCAAGCCTGGCAATGGTTTGGTCGAGATGGAAGAGAATCAACAGATCAAAGGATTACCAATCCAGAAGAGTTGAAACAGGTCTTGGTGGAGATTGTCAAGTCTTGGAAAAGGATTCGGTCTCTCCATTGGGAGACCCAAGCGCTTCCACTTCTCAGTGAGATCATCAAACACGTCGAAGGATTGGGAACACTCGATTCTCTGACAATCTGTGTTGCAGCTTGCGAGGAGAGGTACTACCTCTCAAATGAGATATCCTCCGATGACCTGGGTAGGGTTTGCAGTAGGTTTCAAACACAGATTAAGAGGAAGCCTCTCCTTTGTCAACGCTGACTCATTCTGATCACTCTCACACTTCATTCCTTACCTATTTCTCATTTATGGTAGCTCCTCTTTGGAGATTGAGTCAGCAAATATCACATCTAACTATCGCAGATTTTGGAGCTGGTGTTCTGGCAGATCTAGAAGAGAGCATTCTGAATTCTCAGATTGATCTTCTCACCAAGGCTCTTCAAAACGCTGAACAACTCCAGACTCTCTCTTTCATTTGCTTTTCCTACCCTCACAAGTCTCAAGGCCAAGAAAGGTACCAGCGATTCCTCAAAGACATCATTCCATCACTTGTCAGGATTCCAAAGATCGAGTCTCTAACTCCTCCGGTTGGCCCTTTCAAACAAGTATACTACTCGATGCAACAGCTGCACCCTCAAGTCGAAGCGCTATCGATCCGAAAGCATCTACTAGAAGCCTCCGATATCAAGCAATTGGGGAAGACATCTTCTGAAGAGAAAGATCATCCTCTAGCTTGCTTTTCGCATTTGCTAGAAGACGACGAAGTTGCAGAAAGGATAGTCAAAGATTGGAACGAGAAGTACGCTCCGTCGTAGTTGAAATAGTATTTTGTTTCTACTTCTTTTGTCTTTGATATGATGTTTCAGTGCTTATCAATGTTCTTTTGACACTTTCAAACTCTCCTTGCTGTATATGGTCTCCGTGCGATGTTGACGACTCTAGACGTGTTTTGGACTTGACTCTGGAGGATTGGAGATCCTAGAATTGCTATGAGTTTTGAAAGCTCGAGGTGGTTCTTTCCCCAACTTGATCTGGAAGCCTTTACTTAAGGTCAGCTCTTTAGTTTCATGAGCGGCACCGATTCGGTCTACTGAGTGTCTTTTCGACTTTCGTTTTGTCCTTCGTTTCTTCACTTCAAATCAAGTCGAGCGCAATCCAACTCGCAGCTCTCAGAGAAGTACCAAAGTATGTCTGAATTGGTCAAGCTCAATGGTAAGGGTATACCTGCAGACGTTCTAGAGTGAGTGGAGCTTTCGTCAAAAGTCGATCAGTGGACGAAGTCGGAACTTCGAGAGCTTTGAACTGGATTCCTTTCTCACTCCCTCTCTTTGTCCACCTCGTTTCCTCACAGCTGGATACTGGATTGCTTTTGGACAGGCACAGAATCCGAAAGTAACTTCAGAACACTTTTCGAATGGGGCCGACACAACGAAGAACTAAGCCTCCAATGGAACACTCTCTGCTTTCTCTCTCGAACTTCACACCTTCTTCGAACGCTTTGCCTTCCTAGGATGACGGGCACTCTCTACTTCGACGATTGTGAGACTATCGGAAAGTATTGGAGAGCCACTCAGCTCAACAAGTCTCTAGGATCCTTCACCCACACTTGCTACTTCAAGTTCCGATCAAAAGTGTGGCCTTCGCCTCTGATTCCCTCTGAAGGAATAGAGAAGATGTTCAAGGAAGGAGATCTAGATGCTGCTCTAGCTGAGCTAGCCCGGAAACAGCCGAAATGGAGCAAAGTCACGGTCGACAAGATTCAAGACAAGGCATGGATTGGTCCGGATGGAAATGACTTCGACAAGAACATCACCAATCCCGATGAGTTCAGGCAAGCACTGCTGGACATCGCTCTCTCTTGGACTAGGATCAAGTCTCTTTACTGGCTAACGGATGGAGTTCCTCTTCTCACGAAGATCATCGAACACATCGAGCAGCTAGGAACTCTCGATTCATTGTCGATCTGTGTTGCAGCTTGTGAAGAAAGGTGCTATCTCACTAGAGATGGAATTTCTTCTGACGTTTCTGGAAAGTGTAGTGAGTATCTGAGAAGCCTATCCGAGGATGTCTTCGCTTGCTGACAATTTGTTTCGGCTTTAACCTTTTCCTTTTTCATTCGCTTTTGAGCTCCTCTTTGGAGACTGACGCAGCAAGTTTCCTGGTTAAGAATAGACGATTTTGGTCTTTCAGCCCCTTCTTTCGGACAGCCAAAAGAGGTTGATGAGGTGGTACTTAATCCTCAGATAGAAGTACTGGGGGAAGCTCTTCAAAAGGTCAGAGGAGTCAAGTGCCTGATGTTGGAGAGTTTTGTCTATCCAGGCAGCTCGCATAGTCAGGAAAAGTATCATGATTTCCTGAGACAGATTTTGCCCAGGATCTCATGTATTCGGGAAATCCAGTTGTCAAGTTATGTCTCCCCTAGGTTCAGTCATGTTTATGCCATGCAAGCGCTTCATCCTCAGATCCAAGATCTCTCGACTCGAAAGCATCACTTAGAAGCTTCGGACATTCAAGCTCTAGGAAAGAAGGCTTCTGAAGAGGAGAGCCATCCCCTAGCTCCCTATTCTCATCTGCTTCAAGAAGAAGGTGTCGCTGAGAGCATTTCCAAGGAATGGAACGAGAAATATGCCCCGTCATAGTTAAATCACTACTTTGTACCTATTCCGGTTGTCTTTGATCTCATGTTCTAGTGTTTATCAATGTTCTTCTGACACTTTTGAACTCTTCTGATCTGTAGTCTCTGTCCGATGTTGACGACTTGGTTCTCGAAAATTCGAGATTCTAAAGATTCGCTGTTTTTTGAAAGCTCAAGCTTGTTCTTTCACCAACTTGATCTGAAGAGCTTTTCTTAAGTTCAGCTTTTTAGGCTCACGCGCTCACGAGCGGCAGACTTGGTCTGCTGATTTCGTTTCTGTCCTTCGTAATTCGTTCCTTCACTCCGAAGTCCAAACTCAAGTCGTTAGTCGAGCGCAATCCATCATCCATCCAGTAGCTCTCAAAGAAATACCGAAGTATGTCTGAATTGGTCAAACTGAACGGTAGACCTATACCTGCAGACGTTCTAGAGTGAGTAGAGCCTTCGTCGAAAGAGGGTGGACGTCATGGACGAACCCGGAAAGTCGAAGCTGAAATCTCATCTCATTCTCCCAACCCGTCCTCATCGTTTCTTCTACTAGTTGGATCTTGGATTGCTTCTGGACCGGATCCGAATCTCTGCATCATGTGGGGCTTTCTCAACTACCTTGTGTAGGAGACGACTCTTATCTACGATGGACGACTCTGTGTTTGCTCTCTCGAACCTCACCTCTTCTTCGAGATCTATGCCTACCTAGGATGACTGGAACTCTTTACTTTGCGAAGTGCAAAACCATTGGCCAATTCTGGAAAGCCGTCCAGCTCAACCCTTCGCTTGGATCTTCAACTCACACCTGCTACTTCAAATTCCAGTCGAGCGTTTGGCCCATGGCTTTGACGCCGTCCCAAGGAATAGAGAAGATGTTCAAAGAAGGAATCAGAGAGACAGCGCTAGCAGAAGCAATGGAAAAAGATCCGCATGATGACTATACAATCAAGGCAATTAAGAGGTCCCGTAGGATCGGTCCAGATGGATCTGGCTTTGACGAAAACATCACCAGTCCCGAAGAGTTCAGGCAAGCGTTGGTAGACATTGTTCACTCTTGGACAAGAATCAGGTCGCTTCATTGGGAGACCGAGGGAGTTCCTTTACTCACAGAGATTATCGAACATGTGGAGAGCTTGGGGACGCTTGATTCACTGTCAATCTGTATTGCCGCTTGTGAAGAGAGGTATTATCTTTCTGACAAGCGTTCAGACTCTGAAAAGTCCAAATTGTTCAGTGAGTGCCCTGATTGCTGGTCGTTCAAAAGAGATACGAGAGAAATTTAGCTAAACTTATCCTATGCTCTTCCATCTCATTCTTCCTTGAGCTCCGCTTTGGATGCTGACACAGCAGGTCTCTCACCTCGAGATCCGCGGATTTGGGTTCTCGGGATACAGAGAGGGCTGGCCGCTTGATCTTGACGAGGAGATTCTCATCCCACAGCTTGAGGTGTTGGAAGAAGCTCTCCGCTGCACGGGCGAGCGACTGGAATTTCTCTACTTGGATCTTCTCTACCCTCAAGAGTGTCACACCTACTCAAGATTCGAGGATTTTGTTCGGAGAATCTTGCCTAGAGCATCCTGTATCTCAGAGATTCATCTTCCAGAGTACTTGGAACCTCTTGCTGAAGATCATCTTCGGGCACTGCAAGCGCTTCATCCAGCCATCAAGACGTTGTCCATTCAAAAGCATCTGCTTGAAGCTTCAGACATCAAAGGACTAGGAAAGAAAGCATCTGAAGAGGAGGATCATCCTCTAGCTTGCCTTTCGCAGTTACTGGAAGACGATGAAGTGGCAGAGAGGATTGTCGAGATGTGGAATGAGAAGTACGCTCCGTCGTAATTAGATTGTTGATGTCTTTGCAACTTCGCTGTTTTTGGTCTTGTGATCTAAGTAGGAACAGAATGAAATATGCCAAAGTTTTGAAAGTAGTTGAGTACATTGAATGAGAACAGAGAGACAAGAAAGGCGAGAGAGAATAAAAGGAAGTTGATCCCTTCTCGCATTGGGATTAAGCGAGTGAGTCTAAGCAGAGACACAGAAATGAACGAGGTTCACTATACTTTTAAAGAAACAAAGCAGAGAAAAGTGAATGGAAGAAAGCTTGATGAGATCTACTGATGGGATAGACGCAAGTCAGTTCTAGCGACTACGCTTGACGACCCTTGAGAGATGTAAGGCTCGATGATGATGAAAACGATTCGACTCGAGCTAGAGAAGAGAAGTTTTCATTTCGTCAAAGAGGACTTGAAAACGAGGGGAAAGTTTTGTAGGAGTCATGGCAAGTCGAGATCACAAAATTCCGAAGAGAAAAGCAAAGAGTGTATTCGAGCATCGAGACTACAGTACAGGAAAACAAACATCGAGACCTCATCGTCTCCTTCGAGACTTGTCTTTCTTGAAGAATTTGAATCCATTCGTGTTTCTGATCAAACCCACGGTACGAGTGGGACTGAACGGCAGTGAGTTCTTGATGGACCTGAAAGGCGACTTGACTGGAGTTGCTGGGAAAAGACGACGCGTGGAAAAAGCCTTGGATGAGATGATTGGATACTTTCTCGACGAAACTGGGGTTTGAACTGCTTGAGGCAGTCTCGAGGCTGTAATCGTAGAATGGAACTGGTTCTGGTCGAAGCCATTGTTGAGAGATTGACGATAGATAGGAGTGTTGACGACGTTGGGAAATCGATTGATGGAATTTGAAGCGAAAGTTGGCTTGAGTTGAGGATTCATTGGAAGGACTCCGTTCATTGTTGGGGAAGTAGGTCTCGAATCAAGAGTTTGAGCTCTGTTGAGAGTGTTCACTGGTTCCAAAGTATCGATTCGATTGAAGTTGTTTACAGGTGTTTGAGCGGCTTCAGTGTTGAGAAGAGTTGACGTTTGAAGACGGTTGATTGAAGAAGAATGGAGAGACCCTTCTGAAAGACTAGATTCTGAAAGACTTGAGTTCATACCTGAAGATAAAGGGAGAATCCCAGAATGATTCCCAGGACTTGAACCACCTCCTAGGGAACAGGACAGAGCAGCTTCGTCGTTGGAATCTCTTGGTCTGACGCAAGCTGGTCCCGACTCTTCAGCTTCTGATCCTCCAATGACGTAAACACTAGAGTCGTCAAGGCGATTTGGAGGTGCAGACACCCTTGCCGTTTGATCGACCCCGTCGGTATCTTCGTCTTCGTCGGGAGGACTTGGGTGGTATTCTGCTGCCCACTTGTTGAAGTCTTGAGAAGAAGTGGTTCCGAAAGCTGCAAAGTCTTGGAGAGATAGTCTTAGAAGCTTCGGATTGACGGTAAACCATTCAGCGACTGAAGAAGAAGCACGCTTGACCAAACCCAGTGGGAACTTCGTAAAAGATACGGTCAAGTGATCGATCTGATATTCGGGAGTCGCAGAGATGGGCAAATCTTCCCAAGTTCCATATCCTTTATCCGAGTTAGCATTCAAAAAATTCAATAAATCATTGGCTACTTTCTTTTGTTGAGCACCAGTAATACGGTAGTAAGAAGCCAATCCGGGATAAGCCCATTTCATTCGGTACGTCTTCAGAACGGGGAGAATGGATTTGCCATTCTCGATCGATTGTTTGGCAGTAGCAATCATACTAGTGACGTATTTCCCTTTGTAGTTGTTCACTGTGAGAAGAGAGGAAAAGAACAAAGCAGGAGTGAGAACCGAGTCTAATGTCTTTCTGATCATCTACTTGAATGAAATCCAAGCCAGCCCCTCTTCTCCTCTCTAATTGGAATTCACCTGTTGCATCGAGATTGTACAGATTATCGGCACCATTGATAATGGTCAAAAACTTATCTAGAATCTTGGAATCATCACTCATAGCACGACAGACTCTGTCCGACGCCTCTTCGTTTGAATCAAAGAGGAACTTCACTTGTTGGATCTCCAGCACTAGAGGTGGCAATTTGGCAAGAGTGAGAGAGAGAGTCTGTTAGCTTCCCCTCTAGCGAGCGTTTGTGACAAAGATTGAAGATAAATTTAAACTTACGATGATCACATTGAATGAGCGTTTTGTATCCATTTTTTGTAGGCTTTCCTAAATTGAAAGTTTTCGTCAAAGCGATCGACATCTGAGCTGAATCGGCCCATTGATATTGACGTGGTCCTGCCACTTGGACCACACCAGGTCTCGGATTTGTTGGATCTTTACAAATTTTTGCATATTTGTTGTCTCTGAGCTTGATAGTTTTGGAACATACCGTCAAGTCTGCTTCTGCTTCTCTAGGATTGAGGTTGGCCTCGAGATGAACAGGAGCGCTGTTGACGGCAACGAGAGTGAGGCTGAACAGGGAAAGTGTTACGACAAGAAGTGATGGAGAGAGTGAAATCTTCATGAGTTGAAATCTGAGTCCGAAGAAGAAGTAGAGGTTTTGAAAAGCTCGGCCAGCGAGATTGAAGAAGTGAAGCAAGAAAGAGCACGGAGAACGGAAATGGGATGAGGGAAGCTCTTGAAGATCAAAATTGCTTCTTATAAGAGTCGACTTGAGCACCATGAGGTTCTGAGCGAGCTTACACGCCCAACGCCCAATACTGAGTCTCTGAAGAAGGAAGTTGGAGACGTCTGCTGCAGGTCGAAGAGAAGAGCAACGCCTGCCACTGACTCTCTTTAATATTCGCCCTTGACGCCAAATTCTGCCACACATAATCTCAATCACAGAACGATCTCGACGTTTGTATGTAGAGTTGCTGCAAAGCGTTTCGCAATGCACTGCACGCCACTTCGTCGAGACCTCGTGGTCTGCGCTAGGTCGCCTCCTATAGATCGACAAACTTTGCTTTCTCTCTTCTTCCTTCACCCACTACACTCACTCGGAACAAAAGAAAACATTAAACTACCATGTCTGAATTGGTCAAGCTCAACGGCAAAGCCATACCCTCAGATGTTCTAGAGTGAGTAGAGCTTTAATCATCGGCAAGCAAGGACAAAGTCGGGAAAGCGAGAAGATTCCGTTGCTGATGTCCTTCTCTCCTCCTGCTATCAATCTCTTAGCTGGATTCTGGATTGCTTCTGGACTGGTTCCGAGAAAGAGGAGAAATACAAACACCTCTTCGATAGGGGACTTCGTAAAAGTGAAAAAGAGACGACAGTCGTTTGGGAGACCATCTGCTCTCTCTCTCGCACCTCGCGATTGCTTCGAAATCTCAGTTTACCTCGAATGACTGGAACTCTCTACTTCAAATACTTCAAGATGATCGGAAAGTTTTGGAAGGCCGTGCAGCTCAATCCGTTGCTTGGTTCTTTCACTCACACCTGCTACTTCAACCTCTACTCATTCGTTTGGCCGTTTCCTAACACACCGTCTCAAGGCTTGGAAAGGCTCTTCAAGGAAGGAGCAGCGGATGAGGCGCTTAAAGAGGTCATGGACAGAGACCCAGACAACACTCACTCACTTGAAAAGATAGATCGTTGGAGAAGGACCGGGTCAGATGGAAGAAAAAGAGAGGACCAGATTGTCATCATCTCCAGTCCAGAGGACTTGAGACAATCTTTGATAGATATTGCTCGATGTTGGACTAGAATCAAGTCCCTATCTTGGGATACGCAAGCTCTTCCTCTTCTCACTGAGATCATCGAGCATGTTGAAAGCTTGGGAACACTGGATTCACTCTCAGTCAACATCGCAGGTTGTGAGGAACGATACTACCTGTCTTCAACGAGTCTACCTGGTGAGAATTCTCTAATAATCCGCAGTAAGTCGCAAGGCAGAGGCAAGGGAAAGCGAATCTTTTCGACCAAAGCTGGCTGGCACTGACTCTCTAGTCTCTCTCCTCGCCTTGATCTCTTCCTTTTCAAGCTCCTGTCTGGAAATTGGGCCAGCAAGTTTCTCATTTAGACATCTATAGTTTCGCATTCCACGTCTCTACCCCACTAGAGGAAGACGAGCTGAACTCTCAAATCGACCTTCTCACCGAGGTTCTACAAAAGGCTGAGAAGCTGAAGACTCTTACTCTGAGAGGGGGTTTCTGG